>JAQQSW010002754.1:0-14869 GCA_028646575.1 Pseudocheirus occidentalis
TCTTTAAGCCTTCCACCCCTTCCACTATGCCTACAGCTACCTTCTCCAGGGCCTTGCCAAGCAAGTGCTTTGCCACTCCCATAAGAGATGAGAGCAAAGGTACTTAACCCTTTTTTAAATGTCTCCCTCAGCATTCTGATGAAGCCTATGGACCTCTTCCTCAGAATATTTTTAAATGCATAAAATAAAGATACAAAGGCTTACAAAATAAACCAACTATATTAAAATATGGTTATCAAAAGAAATTTTTTTTAAAGTTTAAGAATCTCTGATGAAGAACTTCCACCACAAAAAAACTTTTTTCCTGGACTGTACTCTATGACTGGTGATGACCATTCCCGAATCACTCCCTCTTTCAAGACAGCCCTGCCACCACGATTCACTTAGTTCCTTCCTCCTCTTCCCTGTCTCCCACCTTCACAGACTAATCAGTGCCCTCCACTTCTAGCTCTAAAACCATGAAAAAAAATCAATTCTACTCCTGGGTGGAATAGTTCAATCTGATTCCTTATAACTACACTCAGAAAAGAAATATACTTTAAATAAGTTAGTATTGATTACTTTGATTTATTTTTATTTCTTTAGGAAAAGCTAGCCCTAACAACTAAGCCAGACTAACACAGATATTCTTTTAAGTCTGCCTTATCTATAAATTTAGTGAATGAATAGACTGATAAGACTTTATTATTTAGTAATAGATAAGAATAAAATAGTTGTAGGATTATAAGACTCTTTTTAAAGGTCATGTTCCTCTTGCCAGTCTTAGTGGATAAACCCCTTCCCCGCCCCTCCCCCCACCTTGAAATACAGGTTGAGTACAAATTGAGCAGTCATCTTCTAGGGCTGGGTTTCCCTTCCTGGCAACTGGAGGATGGGGGGGGGGGTTAGGAGTGGGGTCTGACTGCTAACTACGAACCACAAGTTCCTCTTTCCCAGTCTTAGTTCAAACTACAAACCCCTTTAAAGTAAGTTTTTTGGTTGTAAAATGCTACAGGGCAGAGATTCCTAAGGCAATCTCACTTTGACAGACATGTTGATAGAAACAGGATGAATGTGGGTTGAGAAAGCTCAGGAGCAGAAAAAGTCAGATGACCTGCTTTGTCCAATTGAACTGAACGTACAGAATATACATACGCTGTGTTTCTCCCAAATCTGAACATTTTCTAAAGGTAGAAAGGTACTATGAGGTACTACTTCTTTCTTCTTGTTACCTTAAGAGTTTTACAAGCAACGAGTACTTAATTACTGAGTGTTAACTAATTGGATTAATACACATGTTAAACCTAGGATAGAAACATGGTAGCAGTGGGGAATGGGGAGCTCAGAACACTGATTCTCTTCTTGGGGAAATTTACCATTCAGCAATGCTTCGGTGTGTCCGAGAGACTGAGGTCTCTATATCAGTTGGGTGGTAGCGTAATCCTCTTAGTTCTAGAGTTTCATCCAGGGCTCCTACTACATATAGTGCATCATGACGCTCTAAAAGATGAGAAACAGGAGATACATGTTATTAGCCTACCCAAGCCTCTCTAAGGCATTGAGACTGAAGGAAAAAGATTATATGTATGGTTCTTGCCCATGATGATCCTGAATTCTTGTCCAGACAACACGGACTACTACACTGCCAAAAAAGTACTATACAGAAAAAGTTATGCCAATACACAACCTATGTATAGGAGATGGAAGCTATTTTTCCACCGGGCTTCTGAATATAACACTTACTTTCATCTTGTAAGAGAAAAGGCTTCTTTTCGGAGAAAAAAGAAAGCCAGAGCCCAAATAATTAATCAATAGCTCAATGTCAACTTGGAAGGTCTTCAGGAAAGTGACCAAGGCATCTGTGCTTGGCTCTATTCTATTCAAAAGGAGGCAGCCCAGTACAGTAGAAAGAATACTGATTTTATAGTCAAAGGACTCTCAGCTTTGATATGAACTACTGATGTGACCTTGAGTAAGTCACTTTATATCTTTGTGCCTCAGTTTCTACACTGGTAAAATGAAGGACTCTAAAGTCCCTTTCAACTAGGATTTCTACCAAAAATTTGGATAAAGGCCTGAATGGTATGTCTGTAAGACAGGCATATGACTAAATGCTAGGAGTAATAATTAACACACAGGATAAAAGTCATGGTCCAAAAAGATCTGATTAGCTAGACAACTGAACTGAATCTAAGCAAAATTCAACAGGAATAAATGTAAAGTCTTAAACTTAGATAAAAAAACAAATTCTGTACACATCAGATGGATGACATGTGACTAGACAGGTTGGTCTGAAAAAGGATATGAGAATTTTAGTGGACTATATGCTCAGTGAATAAACAGTATGATAACGCCATGAAGAAAGCTGAGATATTAGGTTACGCTGAGAAAAGAATCCAAAAATGATGAAGTGACAGTCCTGTTATACGAGTCTGGGATCAGATTCTGTCTGGAGAATTATGTTCAGTAGTTCTGGGTGCTGTATTTCAGGAAGGGCATTGTTAAGATGGACGATGTTTAGTAAAGAAGGACAATTGGGATGGAGAAGAGCCTCGAGAACATGCCTTCTGAGGACTGGTAGAACTACCTGAGGATGTGTGACCTAGAGAAGAGGATACCTGGAGGGGAAAGGGGAAAACAGGGTGGGATAGGAGAGCTATCTTTAAGTCTCAGAAGGACTGCCACATGCAAGAATAATTAGATTTGTTTTGCTTGGACCTGTGTGGTAAAACTAGAAGCAACGGGTGAAAGAAGTAGGTTTTCTCTTATTGGAGCCCTCCAAGCAGAGGCTGAGTTTTCGGAAATGGTAGAGACGATTCTTTTTCAGGTAGGTAACAGAATAGATGGAAATTTGGATCTGACCTCTGAAATTATGTGATTTTAGTTAAGTGGGCTAGAAGGAGTCAAATAATGGAGTCTGCTGGATAGATGGATAGGTGGTTCTAATGGATGCTACAAGCAAGAGATGGAAATAAAAGAAAGACAGGGGTATTAGTGTAATCGGAACAGGAGGTGTGAACAGGACACGGGCAAATGATTAAACGAGTTAAGTAGGATGGACCATCCTATGAAGTGTTTCTGAGGTGCTTCTGAGGTTGAGGATCAATTAGAGATAGTGTGGTGGTAGGGGAAAGAACGCAGGATTTGCAGGGGGAGGACCTGGGTTCAAATTTGGACTCTGCTACGTACTACCTGTGTGATCTTAACCTTCTGGCTCTCTATTTCTCTTCTGTATGAAATGTGGGAATTAGGTTAAATGATCTCCAAGGTCTCTTCCAGCTGTAAATCTATGATCCCATGGTCAGTGGAACCATCTGAAGGTTTAGGGAATATAAGTAATGTGGTCAGCATGAGGGTTCTGAAAGGTAACTTTTCAATGACAATCCCAGAAGGGTCTGCATTTCATCCACAGCAATGGAGGGGGTAAAAGATGGAGAGAGTGTAATTGAGGTCCTAGATGTCAGCAAGATGCCAATATCATGGCACACTGTGAAATAAAACTGCCCTCTGTACTCAGACTGACACAAGGGACCTCAGGGGTCCTCCAGTCCAACTCACAGCTGGAAGCAATCACCACTAAATTGTCGAGCAGGACAAGCTCTCTTGCTAGTGGGAGCCTGACCAGACAGAAGTAAAGAACAACACATTTCTTGAGGCCAGGGACAGCCTGTCGCTGACACTCCTAGACCCTGTTACGATGCAATCTGAGCCTGTGCACAGCGGATGCTGACTGACTGACAGCACTACAGAGATGAGTTTCACCTGCAAAGGATTTGAATTCTCAGTGACTATTTCAGCCTCACGAAGGCCACAGGAACACAGAACATCCCCCAAATCTCAAGGAGCTGGCTTTTACAGACTGGGTACCCTCAGCTGTGTCTGTGCCCTGACACAAGTATCCTTGCCTCCCTCCTCAGAAATATCACCATTTTCTCATCTGGGACCATGACTCAGGTCTCCTTCTTTCTGGACACTCTCTTAAGGGTGTGTACAAAGCTACTTGTAAATGAATATCACTTTATTTACATATACAGAAACCATTGAAAGAAGTCACTACATTTCCTGAAGCAAAACAGCATCCCAGGCTAAGGGAGAGGTAAGTTAATTCCACAAGTGAAACCTAAGCAAAGAAAAAGAATGAATGGAATAACTACCTCCAGTGGCAGCCGTAAGCTCAGTTCGGCGAACAAATCCCAGGTATCCTGTCCTAGCCCAGAGGGTCTGAGCAGCATCCCCAAAACTGAGTCGGGTGTTGAAATGATCAGCTTGAAGAGTTTCATTATCATAGATGGTGTAGTAGCCACTGGCTGTGTGAGGGCTGTTCACCCAAACCTATAATGCAAGAGGTATATAAGTCAGTTTCCCACAAAGGAAGCACAATCCTATTAACTCAATTAGATGATTCTAAAACCCCCTGCTTCTATCACCTGACTGTTTTTTGCATATAGAACTTATAATCAGTGAGCAGCAAAGCCAAGACTCAAGCCTTCCCATGCCCAGCCTGATGTCTTCCCACTAGACTATATTACTGTGGCTATGCTGACTTGGAAGAAGAGAAAGTGGTGGAAATGTTATTGTTTTCACCATCAAGCATTATCCACTCAGTGCTATGGTCCTTAACAAGTCAGTATCTAGCAAAGTACCCTTAGAATAGTTAGCTACCTGGCCTCAGGGAAAAGTCAGGACTACAAATTGGGGACTAACTCAGATTATTGTTTTACTGGGTGCTAGGGAATGACGTCAAAAGAGTCTGATGTCTTGGCTCTTTTTCCAAATCAAAGAATAAATATATACATACCTCTCCAAGATGAGAATCTCCAACAGGCCCTTTGGTTTCTGGATTAACAATGACCACTTTGACCCCAGGCAGGATCTAAGAAACAGTGAACAAAGATTGGATTCACTGTCATGTTATTCAATGAGCTGACTCAATGAAAAGGCATTCATTCACTACAGAGGCCATAGTGGCAGCTGTGTGTACCCTGTGGTGAGGTGTAATCATCTGTCAATGATCCAAGCCGTACTGCCTGGTCTGGACCTCTCAACTAGGAGTAACTACGGAAAATTTGTGAAAGGGAGAGTTGTGATATCCTTGGAAAAGGGAAGAAGTGAAGGATCCTCTATCAGCGAGGTCTCCAAAAGGGCAGCCAACTGCATGAGAATTCAAAAGGATTATTTCTAACACGTCTCTACCTTATCTTGGAAGATGGTTTAGAAATCTGGGAGGAGTAAAGAAAGTATACAATCATTCAAGACTTGGACTGCAGCAGTGCAAAGTACTTGTTGGGAGAAAAGTACAATAACTTGTGGAAATGGCACCCTCCTATTTGGTATCCCCACAATGAATTCAATCATCCATTTACCAAGTACTTCCTATGTACAAGATGCTATACTAGGACCCCTGAAGTATAACAGGTGAATTAGGTTAGACCTTGGTAGAGTAAATACCATTATAATGAAATTCCAGTATAATAGGCCCTAGACAGTCTATCTGTTTCAAGCACTATAAGATGCCACAAAATTCCACTGCAACAAATAAAATAGATGGTGTTTTTAAGTTTACTGTAATAACCTTTACCATTCTCAGGTACTTTTAGATGTTTTATTCTTTAGGTGTGTTCATTTTCTATGAAATGACGCAGCTGAGTGGAGCAGCAGACAGAGGGTTCATCTTCCTGAGTTCAAATCTGGTCTCAGATACTAATTAGCTAATTTAATACTAAATGACCCTGGGAAAGTCATTTAACTATTTGCCTCAGTTTCCTCATCTGTAAAATGAGTTAGAGAAGGAAATGGCAAACCACTGCAGTATCTTTGACAAGAAAACCTTAAGTGGGGTCATTAAAAGTTGGACATGACTGAAAAGACAGCACAACGATAACTTTTCTATGAAAAGTGCAATCTATTTCTTTACTTCAGAGGGCAATACTACTCACTCATGGAACTGCTGTATCAATCTGCCTGCAGAGATCACCCTCACATTATTTTTATGGTAGGAAATACTTTATCTTAAGTCATCTGAAGGGTGAGATGTAGAAAGAAGCAGTCAGTACCGAGTGCTTCGGGGGCTTATAGAATTGCTGGGACCTAGTGCCTCTCTTTTTAACTCCTTCTCTACTTAACAGATGATCTTCTCTAATTGTCCGGTTACAGCATGCAGGCTGGCTATTTTCTGTCAGCGCTTCCTTTCTTCCCCAAGATCCAAATCAGAGGGTGCCTTTTCCAAGAGCTGTTCTGTGGCGCCCCATTCTGGAGAAAGATTATCCTGCTCATCTCAACTTTCTCATAGCACTTCGTGTATCTTCACATTCATCTCACACTCTGCTGTATCACAGTAGTCTTTATGCAGTTTTTCCTCCCAACAGACTACATGTTTCTTGGGAGCAGGGTCTATCTTTTTATCCCAAGTGCTCAGCATGGAGCTTTGTAGAGAACAGGTATTTAATAAATGGCTCTCTAAGGAAATTTTTGAATTCTAGATATAATACTTTATTCCCTTCCTTCTGCTATCCCTTGCACTTGATATAGCCTATGACAAAATCCTGTTTCCTCTCTACAATGGGGTTCTCCTTCTGAACTTCCCCATTTGTGTTATCGTTAATGCTAATCTTTAATCAATCAGCAAACATTTATTAAACACCTATTATGTGACAGTTATGGGCCGCTAGGTGGCGCCACAGTGCTTGGAATCAGGAAAACTCCTTTTCATGAGTTCAAATCTGGCTTCCGATACTTACTATCTGAGTGATCCTGGGCAAGTCATTAATCCTTTAGTCTCATCTCCTCATCTGTAAAATGAGCTGGAGAAGGAAATGGCAAACGCTCCAGTATCTTTGCCGAGAAAACCCCAAATGCGGTCAAAGAGTCAGACAAGACTGAAATGAATGGACAACAACAATGTGCCAGGGGCTAGGGGCTCAAAGTCAACCTGCTCTCAAGGAGTCCATGTTCTATTTGTTTGAGTGTGTGCACGTGCATATGTATGTGCACGTCTGTCTCTTTATCCATCTATATGGGCAAACTCTGGCAGTTCATTTGTTTGAAGCATAGAGGCAGCTACTGAATCACTTCTGCTTCAGCGCCCTGGCTGAGTAGCTGGTTCATTTGCATGTAAGAGGTCACAGAACACTGGGCAAAACTGGCTTCAGAGTTTGGTCCTCCAAAGGCTCATTCACACAAGAAAAACTGGAGAATCTGAAGTTCACAACTTGGGAAAACATCCAAACTCTCTAACAGGCCACTGGTGATACGGACCTGAGGCCTAGGCAGGAAACCAGGGCTAGATACATAGATCTGTACGCGGTCTGCACTGACAAGATGAACCCAGAGCAGCCGAGGAGGTGACCAAGAAAGAGGCAAGGGAGAAAGGAAGCAGTTTCAGGGAAGAACTCTGGGGCATGATGAGGGTTCGAAGATGTGATATGGATGATGGCTGAAGAGAGGGCTCAGAAAGAGTGACGAGAAAGGCAGGAGAGCCAGGAAGGAGCAAGGCCGTAAGAATGCCAGAGAGAACTGCTAAACAGTGTGTCAACGACTATAGAGAAGTCAAGAAGAATAAAAACTGAAAGAAAGACCACCAGATTGGGGATTTTTGTTAACTTTGTGGAAAGTAGTTTAAATTGAGTTCAGAAGCCACAAGACAAAGGGCTGAAAAGTAAAGGAACAGATGAAGTGGAAGCACTGAGAGCTGACAGCTTTTTCTAGGGGTTTGGCTGATAAAAGGGAATGATCTAATAAAGTTGTGGGCTTTTTTTTAAATGATGGGAAGACTCGGGTTTATTCAAAGGCAGTGGGAATCAGTACATAGGGAGTGACTGAAAATTAGAGATGGTGAGGATGACTGTAGGGACAATCTCCTGGAGCAGGCAGGAAAGGATGAAATTGTGGGCACGTGACGAGTGGTTGTCTCTTAAGAAGAGTCTCTGGTCTCATGACCAGGGAGTGTAGGAAAGGAGAATAAAGAACAACGTATAGGGGTTCTGAGAGGAAGAAAAGGTGAGAAGAGGGAATCATGGCAGATCACGGAGAGAAAAAAGTCTTTGAACAGTCACTGTATGGATTTCAGTAGGGAATTATTTAGGCTGGAGTAAATGGATTGCCTTCCTGCAATTAGCGCCCGGTTTAATTTAGGTAACAAATTTGGGGTATATCTAGTCAATCTGGTTTTAGTACTCCTTTAGTTCTGTTCAGCAGCTCATGAATAATGGCAGATAACCAGAATGGTGGACGTAATCTAGCGTTAGGGTTTGGCAAGGGAGAATGTGGAGGTGAACTAGCTAACTAGAGGGTCAAGTCTGAAAAGGAGGGAAAGTGTAGTCAAAGCAAGAGTAATAGCCTGAGAAGTACTGAGGGGTTGAGAGCAATTAGAAGTCACAATGAAAGCAAAGAATTTAAATTTAGCAGGAGTCAGACATACAAAGAACTGGAATGATAAAAGGTTATTTCGGATAAAGGAATGTTAGAGTGTTGTGATTATGGAAATGAAAGTCTTGTGGGTAATGGTGAGATCTGGGGTTACACGGCAGAGGGAGAGTGGAGGAACAATTTATGAGATCTGAGGAAGCAAATGGTTAGTGTTGGAAGGGGCATCAACACAAATGCACAGGGGCAGCGTATGGGCCGACGCTGGGGGAGAAGAGGAATAGAGAGTAAGCCAGGTACTTAACTACAGGAGAAAAGAGGGAGGGTGACCAGGGATGGGACAGGTTCAGTGGACAATAGCCACCATGGTATGTGCAGGCTGAAAAAAATGCCTTTACCTTTCATGTTCAGTCACCTACTTACATTTCCCTTTCTTTTTCAACGTCCAGGTGAGACTCAAAACTGTCATTCGCCTGCATCTGTTTCCTAATCTTCTCTGCCATTCCATTCTGTGCAATGCAAAGAGACTAATCTTCCTAACCTATGTCTTTCATTATTCCAGTCCTACTCAAAAACTTGCAATCCTATTCTCTATTAAACCAAGTCCAAACTCCTTACACAGTTAATCCAGGCCTTCCAGAATCAATCTTGCTGTATCTAAAGGCAAGACATGACTTTTTCTCTTTTGCCTGTTGCTTCAGTTGGTCATTTTTATTGTTCATCATCCATGTCTTTTTTTTTCCCTCTTGCTTGGAATGCCCTGGTTCACATTTTGGCCAATTCACACCTCATACATCTATTTCTTCATTTCTATTACTACTGCTATATTTTAATTCAGATTAAAAAAAATTTTTTTTAATTTAGACTTCAGTTCTTTACCAATTCACTTTATACTAAAACATCATCGCCAGATGAATCTGTCAAATTCTCATTGCCTATACAATTAACAATGAGCATTTATTATCAATCAATAAATGGAATAAAGTATATATTCTTTTTCTTCATACTGATCTTTAATCTAGTTTCAAACTATGAAACCAACTTTATCTTCTCTGATTCCTCTATACCAGGAGTTCTTAATCTTGGGTCCGTGAATTAAAAAAAAATTTTTTTTATTATGTTATTTCAAAATAATTGGTTCCCTTGGTAATCATATGTAATTTTATTTTAACCATTTAGAAACACTGTTCTGGAGTCCAGACTTCACCAGACTTCCAAAATGGACCAGGACACAAAAAAAAGATTAAGAACTCCTATTCTATATAAACTTACTGGTCTAGCAAAAGTCAGTGTTTTGTTGTCTTCTGAATATGTGATATGTTTAACTGAATTCCTGACTTTGCTTACCTTATTCCCCCTAATCTGATCCTTACTCTTCCTTTCTTTCAAGGCCTAACTCAATTTCCAACTCTTTTAAGAGGTCTCCCCTGATCTGACTTGTTCTAGCCCATACGCTCGCTCTTTCTCTTTTAAATTTACCTTGCACTTACTGTCTTTAATGCTAATTTAGCATTTAAATATATACTATTTTGGTATATAATTTATCTTTTATCTTTTCTCGCCCAATTTGATTATTATGTTTTTGACAAGAAAAAATTCAGGAAATCTATTACTTGATCTCTTTGCTTTTTTCAATTTTTCTACAACTTTTTAAAACTAGAACTGGATATAATTATGCAAGAAAAGGTCATATCAATGCAGAGGAATATAGAAAATCCCCAAATCATGATGGCCATTCTGCTCCACAGCATTACTACACTGTGCTACACTACTGACCTGTAGGAAGTCTGCATCATCTATGAAATCAGGCCTGTTTCCTTTGAATAATATCCATGGAGTCAAGGTTCATCCTGTTTTCTAACTATTGCTTTGCTCTCTTCAGGTACATCCCTCCAGACTTACTCCTATTGAATTCCATTCTGCTTTGGTAGGACAATTTTCTAGTTGGTCAAAAGTTATTTAAAATATTATTCTTATCTTTTAGAGTGGGAGGCATGGTGGGGTAGCCAGAGAATAGTACCCGAAGCCAGGAGCACCTGGCTTCAAGTCCTGCCTCTAACAGGTATGTCTGTGTGGCCACGAACAAGTCATTCAATCTTCCACTATGATGCTGCAAAGAAGGCAATGAACTGCGCTGATAGAAGTAGTTTTCTCACCTGAGAGCTTCCTGTGTCGATGAAATCACTCCTGCAACATCTATCACTAGACTATCTTCTAGAGCAAAGTTCAGGAAATTGCCCTCATTACAAAAGCCATCAGTCTAAGGAGTCCTCCCATTGCATTTCTGGTAGTCTATTTAGACAAGTATGCAAAGAGGTTGTGCTTAGGGCCACAAGGGCCTTCAGGAGGCAGGTTCCTGACTTGGCGTCTAGATTATCAGCAATCTACCTAATTGATTACCATCAATTTAATACATACGTAATCTTTACTCCTTGGCTTAGATCTTCCGCAGACATACTGAAGTGAGGCGATTAAGAAATATTTCTTGACTACTGAACAAACAGAAGAACTGTACAACTGTGCTAAGGCTGAAGTAAACACTACACAAACACTAAGGATTACTACGCGGCATGAAGAGATGATTGCTAACCTGCCAATCACGGTATTTTGTGAGAGATTCTTATATCATATATTCATTCACCTCATTACTCTGTGAAACTGTCAGGAAAATATTTTCAAGTCATACGAAGATCAACTAAAAAGAACTAGGAATGGGTTATCCTGGGGAAGAGGAAACTGACAACGTTCTGAGAGTTGTTTTTAAGTATTCAAAGGGCCGAAATACGGAAGACGGGTTAGCCTTATTCTGCAAATAGGTCACGCTGGCCTAACACAAGGAAAAACTCTGTAACAGCCAGAGCCTCCAAAACCGGAATGTGCTGCTTCTTGAGGGGCCCGTTTGTCTTAAACTGGATGGTCGTCAAGCTGAAACCTGGTAACCCCTTACAAGGTATGTTAGAGTGGGATTCCTTTCAGATATGGGCTGGATGTGATGGTTGTTAAGGTTCATTCTAAGCCCCAAATTCTGTAATTAGTGATCAAGGGAGAAAAAATAAAAATTTTATTTGATTCAAGAGTTCACAGTTTATCTTTCTTATACATGCAGCTATTTTCTGTTCATTAGCTTCTTCACAAGAGGGTAGGATAAAATTAGGGAGAAAACAAATCCAAACTGGTTTATGTTGCTTCTTGTTTGTAACTCTAGTAAAATGCAGCTTGTAAAAGAATTTCAAGCTACTGGCAAAGGTAAGCCTTGGGGACTAGTTTTTGAATATTAATTAGTTATTATCCTGCTATCACTGGTACAGAGAAATGAGTGGAAAGTATGACCTGAGTATACTTTAAGCCATACCATACTGTTTAAGTAAAAGTACCTAAGGTAACTTCCAAATTACCTTTCCAGATTCTGAAAGAAGTAGACTCTGGGGAGCTCCCCGTTCCACAAGACGAACCCTATGAAAAAAAAACACATTGTCAGGAAGATGTTCTCTCTCACTGTGTGTGTGTAGGTATCACGCACATATACATTTTATATATACCTTGAAAAAAATAGATTAAAAACATCTTCAGCTTGTTTCACCTGATCAATATCATAACTATAAGACAGATACCTGCTGCTGCTGGGGAGGGAAAGACTAGGCCACAGAAAATTCTGCTTATTTATTAATTTTCTTCTTGCTTAATAACTATTTACATTTAATTTAATTAATTTCAATGTATAATTATAGTACTTTTTTCATTCTTCTATTCCCCATCAGGAGTCTCTGACTTCTTTTCATTTACTTTTCTCCACCTGACTGTAGTCAGTGTAACCTCAAGTCTTCTAGGTTTTTTCCACTGGCTTTGAATCATTTAATCACATTTTTACTTGCTTATAATGTGACATCTTTTAAATACTGACATTTATTCTAGGCTTTGATCATGTGGTTTCCTGTAAAATAACATACATGCCACAGAAGAAATGAGGCTGACTTTTCATTATTCAGTAAAACCTATTAAATGCTGGAGGAGTTCTCAAGTTTTTTAGGGAAGACTCAGATACTGGAGAAAATCTACAGACCTCTGAAATCAACCAGTAGCCAACCACTCTGTAGCAATAAGCTAAGGAGATTTCATCAACACACAGAAAGTTCCTGGGACCTCTGAAAGGTGTCCCAGGACACTCAGAAGAAAATACAACCAAATTTCTCCCAAAACCAATGGAGAATACCTGATCCTTTAGGCTCAGAACAATTTTACGTTTCAAAACTCCTATTCTACATCTATGCTTTTGTCAACAGTTATTCCTTGGGCAGTCGAGTGGTGGAGTGCACAGGGTGCTGGGCCTGGAGTAGAGAAGACCTGACTTTAAATCTAGGCTCTGTGACCTTGGACAAGTCACTTAATTGCCATTTGCTTCAGTTTTCTCATTGATAAAATGAAGATAATCTGGCACATAGTAGGTGTCATATAAACATTTATTCCCTTCCTCTTCCCTCCCCTTCTAGGCTCTCCTTCACCCAAGGTATTCCGTTAGGTGTTAAGGCCTCTCTCTGGTACCTCTGGAACTTCTTGTATCTTGCTCTCTTCTCTACTATAAGAGGAGCCTCCATGATTCAGGTTCTCATCTCTTCTGGGACTTCTAGTCTCCAAGTCACCCTCCAGCTACTGTCAGAGTGAATCTTCCTAATGTAGGCCTAATATGGTTTCATTCCTCTTGTACTTCACTGCCTACTGATCAAGTATCAACTCTGAATTACAGCATCCAAAGGCTTCCACATTCTGGCTCCAACTTAGCTGAACAACCTTATCTCATACAATGCGTTCTTCAGGTGAATGTGCTCCTCTTCATCCTCTTCTCCCCCTCCGCTGTGTTTGTGCCTCAGATCCTTCCTTCCCCACCAGCTTTCCTGGAGCACTGAGGATGGATGTGCCTCCTTAGACCAACTCTCAATTTCTTGTTATACTTTGCCTGGCCCTTTCTTACTGTTCTTAACTCATATCCCCTTCTCCTTATTGTAGATGGAGATGTAGAGATCTCCTCCACTAGACTCTAAGCTCTGTGAGAAGAGGGTCTGTGTCATCTCCAAGCCCAAGCCCAGAGCTTCACACATAGTCAGAACCTAATAAATGTGTGATGAAGTGAATTATCTTAGAATCACAAACAAATTTTCATTTTTACAAAATCACAGACTCTGAGAGCAAGAAGAGACTTCAGATGTCATTAACGCCCTCACTTTTTAGATGAAGAATCCAAGGCTCAATGAGGTTCCATGACCTGCCTACAGCCATACAGCTGTTAAGTGGTAGAGCCAGCACTCCCATCCAGGTCTTTGGACTCCCTGGTCTGGTACTTCTTCTACTTGTTCATTAGGCCTTCTATATTTGGATTACTGAAGGAACCATTTCTTATTTTAGATTAATTCCAGCTTCATGCCCAGTACAACCTAATGCACAAAATGGGAACTGATTGTGGTGCTGCTGTTGTGTCTCTGGGCTTGGTATTTCACCTCTTGAGGCCTAAGGCTCCTCATCTGTAAAATGAGGGGCCTGAGCCAGCTACATGGCCTTCAAAGTCTCTTCCAGCTTTAAATCTTGTAACTATTACTCTGACTCAGAAATATAGCTCACCAACACTGTATAAAGATTTTTCGGTTCCAATATATAAATCCATCAAGTGCTAATAAAAATTTAGGCATGCCATCTTTTACTCAGTAGAGTATAAAACTGTTTTTTCTTCTACAAGGAAAAAAATGTTGACTCTTTCAATGACATTTAGCTGGTACCTGCCAACTCCAAAAGGGGGAGCTTTATAATATAAATCTGAAACTACTTTACCTGTCATGTCTCAGCGATTTCAGGTCTACATACACAGTAGTTGGATCAGGCCCTGAGGTTCCCTAAAGAAAAAAATCCCAATATGTTATTTATTCAGAAAATAGAAATAATTCTTTATTTTTTCTATTTCACCATTTTAAAGTAAAAACAACAACACAAATTTCAACCCTGCAGATAAAGAACATAAACCTCACTTTGAAAAGTATCCATCTTCTTTCTATTTTTCTGCAACTTGGTGAAGGATTCTTAAGTAGAAATGGAAAACCCACATTTCATCCTAGTATTCATTATCTCAATGCTTTATAAAGCAGTATAAGCAAAGCGGCCTTATTGCAATGGGGTAACATCATCGAATTCTGCCTCCTCTTTTATTTCTAGGTGCGACAGCAATTTTCAGGGTTTACTACTAGTAAGTTAAGCATCTTCCTGCCTTGGGCTCAGAATTGCTGGGGGCCAGGAGGTAGGGTGTCTAGCCAACATTGCCCCAGGATGATGAAAAAAGGAAGATGTCAGTAGAAATCATACTAAATCACTGGTCATGCTCCAATATTACAAATCCAAAGAAGATAATCTCATCTTTTGAGGATACTGCAATAGATGGCTAAGAAGAATTGGGAAATATCTATAAAACGAATTCAAAGACTAAATAACTTAGTATCCTCTTCAATTCTCTGAATCACTCTTTATTCTATGAAACTGAAATCAGCCTCAA
>JAQQSW010002755.1:0-14869 GCA_028646575.1 Pseudocheirus occidentalis
GGGACTCAGTGTTATGGTTTCTGAATAAAGATCTTGGTTCTGCCTTCCATGTGGAGAGTTTGCTACATTTTGTGATCCAAAACTATACCAGCATATTCATAACCATCATGGGTGTTGTGAATATCTCATTACTGATACACTTACCCTATTTCAGGCTCAGTTTCCTCATCTGTCAAATAGGTGTAATAATAGCACCTATCTCCTGGAATTATTGTGAGGATCAGATGAGATGTTTGTAAACCACATAGAAAATCTTAAGACGCTGTAGAAATGCTACCTATAAGTGCTGCTGTTATTACACCAAAAATAGTCTCCTCATCATTCTTTCAACCAAAGTTAATGTCTCTCTTCTTTGTTATCTTTGCCTTTTGACAAAGTCACCTACACCTGATGCTTGGCACTCTCTGCTCTACCTCTTGAAATCAGGCTTCTTTCCTTACACCATGGCCACCCTGCTGAAACCTCTAACGAAGGTCAACAATGATCTTATAGTAAAAACAAAGGTCTTGCTCTTGTCTTAAGCTCATTACCTTGGAGAAAGCTTTTGAAACCCTGGAACACTCTGTCCTTCTGGACACCCCTTTCTCTACTGTTGGCTTCAGTCAACCAGGAAGAATTTATTAGGCACCACTGTGTACCAGGTACTGTCCTAAGTAGAGGAAACATGAACAACTTCATACAAGTAAGACATATTCATTTAAAAATTGGATATAGTCTCAAATGGAAGGCATCAAGTGCAGTCAGGAAATGCTGAAGGTGATAGTACACACTCCTGTTCCTTCTACTTCTCTGACCATTCCACTTCCAGCTTATTTAACAGCACATAAGAGCATTTAGGTGTAATAGTGACTAGAGTATTAAACTGAGAGCCAGGAAAGTCTAAGCCTCAGACACTCACAAGCTGTTGCCTGAAGCAAGTCACTCCATTAACCTCTCTGTCTCCTCCTCTATAAACTTTAACAAGAATCTACTTATAGCTTCATAGCTCTAACAACTGTGTCAGACTAGGCAGTTTGCCCAATTTTCTACCAAGCTGATGAACTTTCTCTGAGCTTAAAAACTGAATTAACAGCAGGGCATGATCTTTAAGAGGAGCTTTCAAGGAAGCCTAATACTTTGACAAGACAAAGGGGTCTAGGTTAGGCAAGGGGCACCCAGAGACTATTTGTAGTAGAAAGGGTGGGGGTAGTACAATCTGTGTGGAACTTGTGAATGGGAGTAATAGGAGCCTTATACGTTCCTATTAACCCCCATTAAGGAAATGGGAATTACTAGCCTCCTTATTTTTGTAGGCACTAGATCATAAGCTCCGTTGAGTGCCGTGTCTTATTTAATTTTTTTCCGTATTCACAGAGATAACCGTTACGAAATGCTGAAGCTTAAGCTCTAGGAAAATAAAATAAAATAAATAAAATTTTATCTAATAAAATAAAAATAATATAAGGTAACATAACATGAAATAAAATAATATAATATAAACAAATAATACAAAATAATAAAATAAAATAGCATGGCATATAAAATAAAATTACATAAAACAAAAATTCAATAATACAATATAAAATATATGAAAGAAATAAAAGAAAACTAAAGTAAATAAATGTCCTCAGGGACCCTTTCCAAGTCCCCCGACTGATTAACAAATGGATAGGATTGGGGAAGTCTCAGGCTTGGCCCTTCTCGGGACCTTTCCCTGTAAAATCAAGGTTGCTCATGTCTTTTCGGGCAGTTGAAGTAGTTTCAGTAGTTTCAGACTGTGCTAGAGTAAGCACAGTCACCCTCCTCCTTCAATAACCATTGGTGGGTACCTATCACCTTATTTGCATAAACACATTTTCGTACGGACTTATTGAACATAAATATATTCACATGATTATGCTGCTAATTAGGATGCATAAATGTCTGACATTTATATAAATTTATATTTAATATAATAAAATAATAAATATAATTCAATATTTATATAAATGACCTTTAATACATTGATATAAGTTGATGAGTAGAAATGTCCATAATAAATATATAAATCTCAGCCTGTAACCCAGGCTCATTTCTACATTTACGGGACTTGTGCTCTGTTGTCACACCACCCTCTTTCTTGTGTAGACTCCCCCACATCCACTCCCACATCAAGCCTGTTGTGCTTAAGGAGTGCTTGTTGGGCTCCCTGAATCCTTCCTGCCTTTCCTCTCCAACCTCTAGCTTGTTCAGAGGGACTTGACCAGAGGAACTAAATCTTTCCGGGTTGACCAACCTTACAATATTGCTTTCTCTGTGTGCTGCATTCTCTTGGTTCTGCTAACTTTGCTTTGCTTCAGTTCATAAAATTCTTCCTAAAGTTTTCTGAAACTGCCTCATGTCATGTCTCAAACCACTATAATATTTCATCACAGGCATATACCACAGCTTCTTTGGCTATTCCCCAGTTAATGACCATCCTCTCAATTTTCAGTTCCTTGCTAGAACAAAAAGAGCTTCTATCAATATTCTTGTACAAATAGGTTCTTTCCCATTTTCTTTGATATCTTTGGGGTAACAGAAAAGGAAGTAAAATACTTAACCCCATTTCAGAAAATTAAATTGAAGAAGCCTTTAATGAAACCCCTAATAAAAAATCCCCAGAGCCAGCTGAATTTACAAGTGATTCCTATCAAACATTTAAAGAACATTTAATTCCAGCACTTTAAAGTGTATGTGGGGAAATAGGGGAAGATGGAGTCCTACCAAATTCTTTTTATGATACAATATGATACTGAAACATAATCAGGGAAGAGTCAAAACAGAGAAAGAAAATTATAAACCAATTTCCCAATGAATATAGATGCGAAAATTTTAAATAAAATAGCAAAAAGATGATAGCAACTTATCTTGAGAATAATTAACAAATTCCCCCAGTTTTCGACTTTCCAGAATTAAATGACTGTCAGTTAGATCCCTTCCAATTTTAAGATTCTATTAAGCATCTTTCATTTGAGCTGAAATCCACTGAATGCATGTTAACACACTTTTCCACAGATCTTCCCTAAAATACATCATCTTTTCCCTTGAGGCACTTACAATCTAATAAAGGAATATAACTCACAAAAAGAAATTAAAGGGGGAGGGCAACCCTGAGGGTATCCAGCATGGTACCCTCAGTATTGGTGGATTTACAAAAAAAGCAGAGCAGCAGATAGAAAAGTTAGCTGAAAATATCTGGGCTTTCTATAAAGGAGGAGTTGGAGGCCTTGGAGGAGTTGATGGTTCTGTCCTCTAAGCCTCCCTTCAGGGGGCAGAGAGACCACTGAGGGTGTTGAGGTGTTGAGGGTCAAAACTGACATAATCTACAATGATGAGATTACTGGAAGTGTTCTTGAGGTATGTAGGTAGAGAGAGCCATCAGGCAGTTAGAAGTGCATGTCTGGAGCTTGGGAGACATACATTGGGAATGGGAGATACAGCTTTAGGGCATCATCTATGATAGGTTCCCAAACTTATTTAGCCTACTGCCCGTTCAAAAACAATTACTCAGCACCCCTTTGAAAATCTACTTTCTTTAATCCTTTAGTGGTTTTCTAAAAGGTTCACAGCACTCAAGTCTACTACCACCGTCCCCTGGATCTTTCCAGCATTCCACAGGGGGCAGTATCGCCCACTTTGGGAACCTATGATTGGAAGTCATCACTAAAAATTGGGCAGTGGATGGGAAAGGAGAACACAGAACAGAAGTGAAGAGTCAGGGATCCAAATTTGTAGGGCTTGGAGCAAGAAGAGCTCTTGAAGAGGAGGTACTGAGAGTTGGGTGGACAACTGAGGAAAGTGCAGTGTGCTGAAGGTCAGAGGAGATGAGAGTCCTGAAAGGGGGGTGGTCAGTGGAAACCTTTGGGCACTTTTCATAATATTTAAAGGAGTATATTTTATTCCAGATCTTTAGCACAGAGGCCTCACAGGGACCCTGGGTAGCTGCTTCTTCCTGTTCTGTAACATAGCCATGCAGTTGTGTACTATGGTTGTTACTAGGGAAGTCACTAGGCTCTCCATTTCTTACTTTAATTGGCTTGTCACACCTACCCCAGCTGCTTCAGGTGTAAGTCTCTTCTTCTCTCTTGTCTAGGGTTTCCTTCAAAAAGAAGTTAATAAAAAGGTGCATGATGTACTGTAAAGAGCATGAGCAGCTTTCCAGAAGAATGCTACTGTGAACTGCTTTCAAGTTTCCGATTACATAGTAAAGTGAACACTATTTATTCCATAACAAATCAGGGCAAGACTAACACAGGAAATCAAAGTACAGCATTCAGAATATTACAGTTTATCACAGAATATAAAAGGGCATTCACAAGAAAAACAGCATTCACAACAGCTTATCACTAAAATGCCACGGAGATGTTTTTTTTTTGAGGTCACATTTTTTTTATTCCTTTATTTTGTTTCTTGTTTACATCACTCATTTCCACAAGATTTGGAGTCACAAATTTTCTCCCCATCTTTCACCCACCCACCACCACAAAGCAACCATCCCACTCTATCACCCCTTCCCCAATCTGCTCTCTCCCATTTCTTCCCCATCACCCCTCTGACTTTCTGGTAAGGCAGAATGGATCTCCCTACCCCAGTGCTTGCATATCTTAACTCCCAGATGTATGTAGTTAATAATAATAATAATATGTATATGTTTATGTATATGTTTATGTATATGTATATGTATGTGTATGTGTATGTGTATATGTATATGTTATGTATATGTATATGTATATATTTTTAACATTTGGTTATAGAACTTTAAATTCTAGATTCTGTCCCTTCCTCCCTCATCACCCACCCCACTGGAGAGACAAGCAATTCAATACAGGCCATATACGTGTAGTCATGCAGAACATCTCCACAATGGACATTTTGTGAGAGACTGATTATATGGCCCTCCTTCCTATCCTGCCACCACCCCGCCTTTTTCTATTCTCTACACTTTTCCTGTCCCTTTACAAAAGTTTTTGCTTCCAGCACCCCTCCCCCCCACCCTGCCCTCTCTTCCTTTTTCCCCCCTCTCATCCCCTTCCCACCTACTTTCCTGCAGAGCATTTTGTAACATTATATGTGATTCCTTCCCTATGTCAAATTCAATTAGGATAAGGTTGACCCATTCCGTTCCCTTCCTATTCTTGCCCTCTACTATAACAATTATCCCTTGCTTCTTCTATATGAGATTACTCACCCCATTCTGTCCCTCCCTGTCTCCTCATTCTAATCCTCTCCCACCTCATAATTTCACCTTTTAAAATACCATTCCTTCTGATTCAATTGATCCGGTGCCCTCTGTCTATGTACACATATGTAAAAACACTCCCATAGGTATTTATAAGAGTATAAAACCTCTCATATAGAAATATGTGTATATATACATGTATGCTTATATGCATGTATAGGTATATATATGAATACACATACACATATGCATATATATACATATATAAATACATACATATACACATTTATATTCCCTTTACCTATATTAACACTGAGAAAAGTTTCATAAGTTACAATTCTCATTTTTCCATGATGGCATGTAAAATAGTTCAACTTTAATAAATTCCTTATGATTTCTTTTCCCTGTTTCCCTTCTCCTTGTTTCTTGTATTTGAATGTCAAATTTTCTATTCATTTCTGGTTTTTTCCAAAAGAATGTTGAAAGTCCTACACCTCACTGAATGACAATATTTTCCCTGGAAACCCGATACTCAGTTTTGCTGGGCAGGTGATTCTTGCTTTTAATACCAGCTCCTTTGATGTCCAGAATATCATATTCCAGGCCCTTCAGTTCCTTAATGTAGAATAGAATAGAATAGAAATTCCTGTGTTATCCTGATTGTGTTTCCACAATATTCAGATTGTTTCTTCTTGACAGCTTGTAATATATCCTCCTTGATGTGGGGAATCCAGAACCTGACTATAACATTCCTAGGAGTTTTCTTTTGGGTTTTTGTTTCAAGAAGTGATTGGTGAATTCTTTCAGTTTCTATTTTGTTCTCTGGTTCTGAAATATCAGGGCAAATTTCCTTGAGAATTTCTTGAAGGATGATTGATAGGTTCCTTTTTTGATCATGAATTTCAGGCAGTCCAATATTTTTTAAATTATCTCCCCTGGTTCTATTTTCCAGGTCAGTGCATTTTTTCAAGGATTTATTTTACGTTGCCTTCTATCTTTTCATTTGTTTGGTTCTGTTTAATAGTATTTAGATTTCTCATAAAGTCGTTTGTTTCTATTTGCTCCACTCTAATTCTGAAGGAATTATTCTCTTCAGAGAGCTTTTGAGAATCTTTTTCCACCTGGAAAATTCGTCTTTTTAAGGCATTCTTCTCCTTGTTGGCTTTTTGGGCCTGTTATGCCATTTGAGTTAATATATTTTTTAAAGTGTTATTTTCTTCACTCAGGGTGTTGACTGTCTTTTCATGCTTTTCTGGCATCATTCTCGTTTCTCTTCCCAATTTTTCCTCCCTTTCACTTATTTGGTTTTCAAAATTCTTCTTAACCTCCTCAATGGCCTGTAACCAGTTTCCACTTTTTCTAGGAAGCGTTTGGTGCAGGAGTTCTGACTTTGTTGTCTTCCTACCGTTCCATGCTTTGATTCTTTTTGTCCCCCAAAAAAGAATCTAAAGTTGGATTGCTGGGCTTTCTTTGCTTCCTGTGCCTGAACTTGTTGCCAGTTAGGTGCTTGGATTTTGGGCTCAGTAGAACTCTGCTTTCAGAGGGGAGGGCTCTCTCCCAAATCACTGGGGTTTTTTCAGGTGCCAGAGCTATTAGGCAGCTGCTCCCTCTGCAACCCCCACCAGCTTTGGCTCACTGAAAATGCACCTCAGGACCACCACCCAAGACCACCATCCTGATCCAAGTGATTGAGGCAGGTCAAGGCAAGAGCACGTAGCCTCTAGGTGATGACTTGACCCCCCTGCAGTCTGCAGGCTGTGAGCTCTGAAGTCGCCTTGTGGAGGTGGATGCAGGGCCACCCTTCAACCACTTCTAGCTCTGGGGCTGTTGGCCCGACCCTCTCCCACAAATTTAGACAAGTTCCACTAACCTTTCCCTTTGTCCTTGGCTTTTACGGGTTGATAGTTCTGGAAACTGCCAGAGCTTCCGGTGATACACTCTCCTGAAAACTCCAGCTGTATTTTGTCCTTGGCCAGCCTTGGGCTACAACCACAGGGTCAGGAGGTGCTGGTCTGGGCTCCTAGACCTCTGCAATGACCCCCTTTCCATCTGCCTGCCAGGGTGCCTTCAGCAGGAACTTTTTTCTCTGGCTTTTGTTCATTCTGGAGGCCTAATATTTGTTTAGAGTCATATTTTATAGGTATTTGAAGGGGACATGGGGGGAGCTGAAGAGTTTTGATGCTTCTGTAACGCGATTTTGAGTCTGCCCCCTCACCCCACTTTTTCAATATCATCAGTTGTAACCAACTGACCCATCAGTGTTTTGAACACATTTACTGAAGAGAGCGACAGGATGCACTGGACAGAAGGCTAGTCTTGGAATCACAAAGACATGGGTTTTGGGTCTGGCCTTGTGACACATGATAACTCTCCCCATGGGCAAATCACCTAAGCCTTCAGTCATCCAAGGCGACACTCAGAAACTTGACATGTCTACACTAGGATTTGACTGCACTTACAAAATCATAGGTGCAAACAAAAGGAAAAAATAGTGATGTTCTTGAGTAAGTTTAGCATCAGAATTCCTGGGCATTGAGCATAAATGGCCATTCTGCCTGGAGATTACTTGTTTGTAGACTGCCTTTTGATTCCTTTCCTTTTTGTCGCTGTTCTAGTCCTGTTTTGGCTTTGTGATTAAATTTCATGGTGTTACCACTTTTCTATGATCTTTAACCACTGTGTCTACTCTTGCTAATTTTCTGAGTGCTGAACTTTTCTCTGGGATTACTCTATCATAGGGTAGATTAAGACTCTTTCTCTCAATGTGTGATTTTGTAGTCTGGCCTTATTTAAAACACAGAACCGTGGTTGCTTCCAGCCTCTACGGGGCCTGCCAGGGGAGGGTATACTACACATCTCAAGATGTGTGTTTCTGGCCACTGGCCAGGAATAAGCCCTCAAGCTTCCCTGTTTTTAGAAGCCACTGTCTGAAATGAGATACCTCCTGATCACTCTTCTTTCCAATCCTTCTTGACAATGTCTACCTTGATTCTCAAATTGGACTTTCGGGACTGTCCTCCCCCAAAGAAAGCAACTGAGGGGAACCACAGGCACAAGGGTTCTATCCAATGACAACGCGGATACAGAGGAACCTTAAGCAGAAACAGATGCATGTCCCTGCTATGCCTTTGGGATCAGGGTATTCTGAACTCCAAAATAAAGGGGGGACCCTTAGCACAAATAGTAAACAGAAACTTCAAACCCTCCCCAGACATATAGAGGAGACACCTAGTCAGAAAAATGGAATTGAAAAGCCCTTGAGTAGGAAAGTATCAACAGTGTCTTGGTTGACACCTGTTCCTTCACAGAAGACCAGTTCAGTATCTGAGGCATTTAAGGTAGATCTCCTGTCAGAGTTCCAGAGTGGCCACCGCCCCCTCCCACCTACCCAAACCCTCCCACCTGCACCAGAGAATGGCTGCAACAAGAAGATGGTGGCTTTTGATTGGGAGATGGTCGGCACAGGGCCTAACGGCCATACCAGTTCTTTCACCCGATGTTGCATTATAAGTTATAGTGGTGATGTGGTATATGATGAATACATTCGTCCTACCTGCAAAATTGTGGACTACCAGACCAAGTGGAGTGGTATCAAGTAGGAGCATATGGTTAATGCTACCCCTTTCAAGGCAGCGCGGAAAGAGATCTTGAAGACACTCTTTGGCAAGATTGTAGCTGGCCATGCCATCCACAACGACTACAAAGCCCTCCATTACTTTCACCCCAAGCCTCTTACCCGAGACACTTCCAGAATCCCTCTCCTTAATTCCCGAGCTAGATTCCCTGAGAATGATTCAATCTCCTTGAAGCCCTTGGCCAAGCAGCTGCTCCACCAGGTCATGCAGGTAGGGAAGCTTGGACATTCCTCAGGTGAAGATGCCAATGCAACCATGGACCTCTACAAACGTGGTGGAAGTTGAGTGGGAGCAATAGCTGGCCCTATCTCCTCCCTCTCAGGAATAGGGGAGGTGGGGTTGTAGTACTGGTATTCATTGCAGAGAGAAGGCATCAGACTGAGGGTAAAGAGCCATCCCAGGGGAAGAGACTAGCCAACCAGCCCAAGATTTAGACGGGATCTGTTGGGAAATGAGTCTGCCCCAGACCCAGTCTCTCCACCTATAGACCATTGACATTTTTACCACAGGTGTTGTTTCCTACTTGTCTAGAGTATTTCCCCTCTCAGTCACAGTGAAGGGGTGGAGTAAGGGAAAGCTCCCTACATTGAAAGCCAATCTTGCTTCCCATCCCTTAACATTGGTGATTTAGACTGGTCACAAGTCCCAGCATGCCTTGCTTTAGCCAGGCAACTTGGCTAATAGGACAGTGCTGGAATGTGTAGTTTCCCCAGATCTCCCCTTAAATCATTATAGCTACTTTTGTACTGAAGTAGGATCAGCCAATACCATTTTAGCACAGGACCCATTTCTCCCCATCCTTGATACCTGGAGGATCTACCACTAATTATCAGCTGATTCCCTGTTTTTTCACTGGCTAGTGAGAAGCAAGAAAATCAACCTTTTCATGGTTATATTTTTAAAATATATCCTCTTTAATAAGTGGAAGAAGTATTTATTTGAGTCCCAGGTGCTGCTGAGAATGCATTTATGTTTTCAATGCTCCCTCCTTCATGTTAAGTGAAGCCTCTAAATGCCCAAGTTACTGTCTTGTAAACTCAAAGGAATTTTTATTAAGGAAGAAGTATTTTTTTTTGCTACTTATTAAACAGATTCAGGACAGTGTATTTTATAAAAGAATGCCTAATATGGGCTACCTAAAAGTAATTCTCTAAAAGAGTTGCCTGGTTTGTGAGTTTGAAAGGCCCTGAACAGCCCTCAGCATGTAAGACTAATGACACAATCTCATCTTCACAAACATTTACTAAGGATCTTGAGGCTCCTATTCGGGGTCCTATTGTTCACAACTCTGCCCCATATCGTCACTCATAAATCAGATGTATTGTGGATAACAATGCAGCAAGATATACAGAAAGGCTAGAAGTGGCATCTAAAAGAAGCCAGTACATATGTAAATTTAAGTGGTATGTCTGAATGCCCTGCCATGGTCCCATCAAGTCTGAACTTTTGTGTTTAATTTTGAATACACTCATTTTTTTTACACACCCCATTTTTAAGAGGAATATTGATAAGCTTGGAGTTGGTCCTGAGGGGACTTAAATCTGTCATTGGAGGCATGGTTGGTGGAACTGGTGTAGTTAAGACTAGAGGAGAGGTTTATATGTATCTTCAAATATTTGAAGACCTTTCATGTGGAAATAGAGTAAGTCTTATTCTACCTCACTCCATTGGTTAGAGATAAGAAGTTACCCAGAAATAGATTTCATCTTAATATGAGGAGGAATTTGAGCTAGAAAGGGACCTTAGTGATCACTCCCTTATTTCTCAGATGAGGACAGGATTAATTGACCTGCCCAGGATAACACAAGAAGTAAGTTGCAGAGCTCACGTTTGAATTCAGGTCTTTTCCCAATTGGTGGTCTTTCTGAATCTGTGTGTGTGAGCAGAGACTAAATGACTGTTTTTGGACACATTGGTGGGATACTTGTTTGCAAGAGAGTTGGACTAGATGACCTCTGAAATCCTTTGCAGTTTGAGGTTAAACAATTCTATATAGTGGATCATTTGATGCAAGAAAAGGAGATAAATGGGTGGAAAAGGGTATTCTGAAGCAACTGCAGACTAGTTTTTTTCAGTAAACACCAGCCCTGTTCAACACAGAAGCACAAAGGGTTTTTCTTTATGCCCTTTCATTTTGGGTGTGCAGTTTATACTCACTTTGGGCAGTGCAGGCATTTTATCTTCACAAAAACCCAGGCCCATGGTTCTGTACATAGCCTTGACTCAGGTGACCAGAGCTACCTCCTTGGCTGTCTTTAGAGAAGAGAAGATTCACCACAGTAACACCTCTTCCTTTAGCCCAGCCAGACCCCAAGCATTAGCTCATTGTCTCCTTCATAACATGATCTATGTGCACAGGCAGCCAGCAGGGCCAGAGTAAGTTGGTTCCTGTTGAGCCTAGCAAGCATTAATGTCCGTGTTGGCATAGAAGAAGTGACACTGTGTCTGGTCCGCAAGAGAGAACCAGGCAGTTTCTGAATTCTACATGACTTGAACGAGGGTAACCTATGTTGGCCACATAAAGAATTATAATTGCACATGAAAACAGCATTAAGTTACCAATATCCATCATGGTCAGTGAAGAAGAAAGACTACTAGCAAACTCGTGGAATCCAGGTCCTGTTGACGCTATCTGAAGACTGGATAAGCATGCCTCCCATACCTGTGCTAGTCATCAAGGTGCTCAGGACCCAGCGCATGGGTAACCTTCCAAGTGGACATTGGGTCCTAAATGATTATGCTTTGAAACTAGCCAGTCACTTGAATCCACTTAATCGTAATATCATGTAGCCCAAATTTCACCATTTTTTCCACAAAAATAGCATATGAGATCTTATCAAAATGCTTTGCTAAAATCTCAGTAAACTAGATTATTCTCCTGGTTAAAAAAAAGACAGAACCTACAGACATTAGCACACACATTAGAATCACAGACCCCTTTACCACTTCTGCCAGGGAAAAGTAAAATGTTTCAAGGTGAATGCACCATTGGGCTAATTAACTGTTCTGTGTTCCAGGTTTCATCCAGCTGTACTAATGGCCTAAAATTTTGCCTTTCTAAACACTGACAATGTGTGGCGTGCAGGCTTTTCAAACGCAGTACACCTAAAACAAGTCATTATCAATACTTCCAGACCACCTCTTTCCCGAACCTCTCCATTTCTGTCGAGGAAATCACCATCTTTTCAGTTACTCAGATCCACAACTTCAGAGGCTTCCTTAGCATCTCATTCTCCTTCAGCCTCCAGATGGAACCGGTTTCCAAATTTGTTCTATTCTAACTCTGCTACTTCTCTCACACCCATTCCTTTCTCTTCACTTATATGGCTGTCACCCTGATTCAGGCAATCATTACCTTTAACCTGGCCTGCTGCAAGCCTCTTACTTGGTCGTTGTGCCTCAGGGCTCTGCCCCCTCCAAACCATCCTCCACCAGCATGCCAGAGTGACTTTCCTAAAGCCCAGGTCTGATGGTGTCCCTTCTCTATCAGTTCTCTCTTATGCTGTGGCAGAAGTTTGGGTTGGAAGGGCACTCTGGAGCCATAAATCCATACCCAAGCGGCATCTCCAGTACAGGGGTATCGAATGACCTTCTTGCTTCCACATTTACCTAGAAACTTCCCAGCTTGGCATGGAGAGTCTTTTACAGCCAGGTCTCAGTCAGCTTGTCCAGCTGTATTATACATACATTCCTCTCCTCCTTTGTGCCTGCTAGGGTGTGGACGAATGAGCCTTTGTGCAATTCTTCACATTCAGGACTCCAA
This sequence comes from Pseudocheirus occidentalis, assembly GCA_028646575.1. Classification (NCBI taxonomy): domain Eukaryota; kingdom Metazoa; phylum Chordata; class Mammalia; order Diprotodontia; family Pseudocheiridae; genus Pseudocheirus; species Pseudocheirus occidentalis. The sequence goes on from JAQQSW010002755.1 coordinate 12,578, forward strand.
TTCCCATCTTTTCATTGGGCATCTCCCTCATCTTTGTCACCTCTAACAACACTCCCCAGGTAGAATCCTTTCTCACGAGGCCTTTGCTGTCCCTCCCAGCAGAACAGCTGGTGTCTCTTTTTTGACTCGTTATTTGGTACTAGTGCGTAACTTTTTTGCTCAGGGTGTCCCAAAGCTGCTCTTTAAGCTGCCACGTTTGCACAAAGACTTCTGAGACACCCTAGTTCACATGCTGTGCCCCCTGCCCCATAAAAGGCAAGTTTCCTGAGGGCAGATGACTTTTTGGTTTTGATCTTTGTGTCCTGAGCACCATGTACAGTGACTGGCACAGAATGGGCACTTCATAAATGTTTCTGATGGACAGATATGCAGATTATATTGCTCTTATTGACTTTTATGGAATCAGAGGCCTTGGAAGTCAGTTTCCAGAGAAAATAAAAACATTGTGTTCCCCTTTAAAAAAACTGTGGACATAATTGAGCAGCACATTAATTGGTTCTAATGCTTCAACTTCAGCTGGCGGCAGTATTTTTTACAACATTTTTTACAACGAATTTGCAACATTTCCCAGTACAGAGTTACCTGATGATGCTCGTAGTAGCTATGGCTACAGCATAGAGGAACGTTGCAGCTCAGTTACTGAAGCCTGCGATGGGTCTAACAGTCCCTTATCCTTTCGCAGGAGTATAATTCTCCTGAATTCATTTGGAAGGCTGTCACTAATTACCTGTCTCTTTTTTCTTGCTGTACACAGAATAATAGTCACATGTTCTGCATGCAGTTTGGTGGTAATTCTAAAGAAGAGGCCCTGGAGAAATGCTGCGGTTCTGTCCCAAAGGTTGAAGAGTACATACCATTCCCGGCTCCGGATGAGCCGAGCCAGGAGCAGCAGCCAGGCCCAAGAAAGCCGGCAGCGGCCACAAGTCCAGGGTAGGACAGTGAGCCCAGTGCAGTGCTGGATCTTGGAGTAAGTGGGCTGCCATCACACTAGACCTGGAGGAAGAAATAAGGTAGAAAGCTTCATGCCATAAGGTCCCATTTTCATAGGCTAGGGAGATCACAGACCTTTAGTTGGAAGGGGCTTCTGAGACCATCTCGTCCAATCCCCTGATTTTTTCAGTTGAGGAAAAGGAAGTAAGTGTCATGTGGAAACAAACCTTCAGGGCCAGTGCTTATTCCATGAGAAATCTACCCAATCAGGTAGGCACAAAGAAGAAAGGAATCAAAATCTCAGGCAAAGCCTGTCTGATAAATGACTGAACACCTCGCCTCCCCAGAGGTCATGTGGCTGTGACTTTCAAGATCCCAAGGGAAATAAGCCTGTGGGGGCTATCCTCCTGAAAATCAGCAAATCAGCTCAGTAGCCCCCACCAGTGTGCCGTCCCTTAACACTCAGCAAGTAGAGGTGGTTCTTTAGTGAAGGAATTTGTTCAGACAGTACAGCAATAGAGGGAGTTACAAAGCAATTCCCCAACATATCAGATAAACCCAGAGTCCTTTGGATGGAAGAATGTATGCAGAGAGATGTAATGTCCAGCAGTAGTGAGGCACACGTGTGAGTAACACAAGTGACCAAAGCCATTGACAGCTCAGGAAATGAAGGCCTTCACTCAGTGTTGGCTCTTCTCCTTGGGCACCTCCTCTCACAAAAGGTGTGGGACACAAAGTTGTGCCTAAGAAGTATTCTTACAGTGGTGAGAAGGAGCGGTAGGAGAACCCATTAGAAGGTTATCAGGCTGGTTTGGGAAGGGGGCGAAAGGGTCCTAAGCTAGAAAGGAAGCTGTGGAAATAGGAGCCAAGAGGTAGGAGGCAGAGGCAGTATCCAAGGGTCCTGGAGAGAATGGGGGAGAGCAACAAGGTCACAGAGATGGAGACCTGAGTGCCTTCCATTCACACCAAGTGTGTCAGAGATGTACACTCTTTGCATGTTGCCTTCCTGTTCGAATGTGAGCTCCTCCGGGACAGATTTGGCTTTAACTTTTCTTTATCATCCTTTCTCTTAACACAGGGCCTCACTTTAGAAATGCTTTTGGAATCACTTACTGAGTTCAGGTGCCATGGACTTCAGTGGTGAAGTCAGAAGGAGGAACAGGTTTAGGGAAAAGCTCATCAGCTCGGTTTTGGCTGTGTTGAGGGAGTAACAGGGACATCCTCCTAGAGGTGTCTTGCAGGCAGCTGGAGAAGGAGGCCTGGCCACAAGTGAGAGAGATTTGGGCTCCACCTGCATTAAAGTAGTAGCTGAAACCTTGGGAGTGGATGGAATTTCCAAGAGAGAAAAAGAGAGAATGTTGT
>JAQQSW010002756.1:0-14868 GCA_028646575.1 Pseudocheirus occidentalis
ATTCACACCTTTTCACCAATGGACAGAGTTCTGGGAATTCACACCTTTTCACCAATGGACAGAGTTCTATACTTAACACTAGGTTACTAGGATCTACTTAACATCTGATCAAACAAATTAATTACCATTACAGACCCTCGTAGATCAGATCATCAACATAACATATATTAAAAATAAAAATGACCATATGCACACTCCCGTTATCTAGAAATGTTGCATTTGAAATTTCCCTCATCATTTAAATGAATTATTGCAAGGCAAGAACAACAGTGTAAATCATCAGCTCTTGTAGGATAGTGTAACAAATAAATAAAAACACAGAAAAATGAATGAATAAATAAAGATTACTAAACCTGGAATTAAAAAAAACTTGGTTTGATTCTTGTTTCTGCAATTCATTAGCAATGTGACCATTGGTAAGTCACTCACCTGCCTCTTGAGTTTACTAATCTGTAAATTGGCAAGCAATACCTTTTAAATAAGAAACACTGGATTTTAATAGTATCTTAGGAGTTCAAGAGAATTTAAAGGTAAACAAGTCCAGCTCTTATTTCAGTCACGTATGCTATCTGACAACTCTGTCTTCAAAGTTAACATTGATCTCTTTATCATTTAATCTTATGGCTTTTTTCCCCTCAAACTTTATCTTTCTTGACCTCTCTGTTTCCCTGGTATATTGTCATCCCAAGAGGTTTGTTAAAATCTTTTGGGATTTTCACCTTGATTAATGAGTCAAAACTCAAGACAATGAGAATTAAAAGGGAGTTTTTTAAAAGTACTTCAAGGTGGTAACAAGTTGACTGGCTGATCACTGAAGATGAGCAATGGTTTCAAGGTTGGGACAGTTTTTATAGGTAGCTTTAAGACAATTCAGATAAGTCCACCTCAGCAAAAGATGTTCTTGCATCTCATTTCCTTCCCAATGTAGCAAGAATGTGACTACTTGCAGATAGAAGTACATAACAAAGAGTAGATAATACAAAAAGCTTCAGACTTGTTATCTCCTTTCCCACTAGAGCAGGGGTTCTCAACCTGTGTGTTATGTTCAGTTTGTAACAATGAAAATATATCCTGCTTTTCAGATATTTACATTATGATTCACAACAGTAGCAAAATTACAGTTATGAAGTAGCAACAAAAATAATTTTATTGTGAGGAACTGTATTAAAGGGTTGTGGCATTAGGAAGGTTGAGAACCACTGCACTAGAGCATCCACCAACACTGACTAATAAGAAGGGCTGGGAACCATGGGATACTGAGTCAATATAATGTTCAAAGTTCTCTTCAAATTGTGAAGAGCTTCCAGGGTCTTGCTAACCAAGCCCATGGAGGCACAGGATTGGCAGATGAATATGTTAAAATGAGAAGGTTAGCTAAGTGCAATTCATTTTAAGTGACCTTTGTAATGTATTTCTTTCTTTGGCTTTCCCCTTTCTGTAGGACTTAGCTGTATATGGTTAATTCTATTGTTGTTTTTTTACACTGTTAATCAATTCATTTTTCACTATTTTCTCTTATGGGATTTTTTTTTGCTTTTTGGAGGGGAAAGGGAAGGGCAATTGGGGTTAACTGACTTGCCCAAGGTCACAAGGCTAGTAAGTGTTAAGTGTCTGAGGTAGATTTGAACTCATTTGAACTCCTGACTCCAGGGCCAGTGTTCTATTCATTGTGCCACGTAACTGCCCCTTCTAAGATTTTTGTAATATTAATTTCTCCATTTTTTTTCCTTCCCACCTTACAGCTGCTTCTCAATCTATTTGGAAACACCCCTACTTCCTTTTTCTCTCACTCTCTTCTTAACTTTTTCCTTTAGAGCTTTTTACCTCATCATTCAATGAAATTGCTAAAATTACTAAAAATCTCTCAAATGCCACATCTAAAGGCCTTTTCCTAGTCTTCATGATGGTGAACTCTCTACAGCCTTTGACACTGTTCTTCACCCTCTTCTCCTTGATACAGACCTCTCTAGGTTATAATGTACTAATCTTTCTTGGATCTCCTCCTATTTGTCTGACCACTCCATTTTACTCTCCTTTTGCTGGATATTCATCTAGATCATACCTGCTAACAATGTTCATATTCTCCTTCAGTACTTTATCATTTGGTAATCTCATCAGTTCCCTTGGATTCAATTATCATCTCTATGTGGTGAGCCTCAAATTTACTTTTCTAGTCCAAACATCTCTCCTAATTGCTAGAACTTCATCTTCAGCTGCCTATTGGATATTTCTAATTCAGCATCTTAAACTCAAGATGATGAAAGCTGAACTTCTTTTCTTTTCTCCCAAACCATTCCTTCCCTATTATAGCTGAAGGTGCCACAGTTCTCCGTGTGACCTAGATTTACAACATAGGTGTCAAGCTAGATTTCTCACTGTCCCTCACCTCATATCCCATCTACTGTCAAGGCTGCCAGTAACATAACATTTCCTGCATATGCCACCTACTCTCCTCTGATACTACCTAATGCAAGCTCTATCAACTGACCTCGTACTTGGACTGTTGCAATAGCCTTTTGTTTGGTTTCCCTGCCAAAAGTCTCTCATCATTCCATTCCATCATCTACTCACCTATCAGAGTAGTCTTCCTGCAATGCATATTACCCCTCTTCTCAATAAATGGCTACTCTCTATCACTTCCATAAGAAAATATAAAACTTCTGTTTAGGATTCCAAGCCCTTCATTCACATCCTGCTCCATACACATTTCTAGTCTTCTATTCCTTACATTCCACCCCACCCCAAATCATATATATTCTGTGACAATGGTCTCCATATTGTTTTCGTTTTTTTTCATCAGTACCAAGTCACTGTTTTAGGATGTAAATGGTGTTAGTTTTTTGATACAGATTATGAAAAGGTCATTTAACCAAAATATTCAGGCACTGAAAGACAGTAGGAGTCAAGCCCACAGTTTTGTGGTGTGAGGGAAGCCACGTGTGGCTTAGCTCACCTACTAACTGTCCGGAAGAGTGTATTTGTCAAAAAGATATTTCACCATTCCAGGATGGGGGGAGGAAGGGAAGGGCATTTTGCTCAGGTTGGTTATGTGATCACCCAGTTGTTTGATGGAGTTTACCTGTTGGTCCAGGTAGAGGGTTTAGATGAAATCATATAAATGGAGATCATTCTTGTCAGTTGTCACCATGTGCAGTTCCGGTAACAACTGATAGACATTTTTTTTTTCCCAGTGCAGAGCATGCTCCATAGCATTCAGCACACTCCCAGTCATTTTGGTCTGGTTTCTTGATGTCCTGCAGGAAGATCCAGCTGCTGCACTCATTCTGGAGTTTCATCCCCTTCTCAGCATGTTCCCTGTCTTCCTGTGACTGGAGAAGGAAATACTTGGCAAAGTTCTTCAATGCCACATCACCTCGGTCAAAGTAGTAAGACATGGATAGGTAGACATAGGAGGAAGAGAGCTCCAAGTTGTCCTGCCTGTTGATGGTGGCCTCTAAATCCTAGTGGTAGTTCTGCCGAGCCTGAGAGGAAGATGCCAGTTCATCCTGGCAACAGTGGAGGCTGAGGCTGAGGTTGGGATGTGATGGTGACAGCTTTGGCCAGAGGAGCCTGAGCAAGTGGCCGCTGCTTGAGAGTTTAGTGGAGGTGAAGGTGCAGGTGTGGCTATGGGCAGTTCTGCCAAGAATCTAGAAGCCCTTTCCATTCAAGCATTGTGGAAGCAGTAAACGGCAGTGACTGCCCTTCCCTGAGCTTCTGGCTCATGTTCTTGACATAAGACACTGCATTTCCCGATTCTGGTAAATTTCACTGGCTACTCCCCACTCTTGGATACTTAGCCTCTTCATCTCTTGCTTCAGGTTTCCTTCAAGACTCAGCTAAAATCCTGGCTTTTTTGTACCATCTTTCTCCATTCACCTTAATTCCATTATCTATTGATTATCTTAATTTTTCCTCTGTATAATTTTATAAAGTTGTTCGTGTGTTATCTCCCCCTTTAGACTTGAGAATAGGGGCTTTTCTTTGTATCTCAGGGGCTTAGCAAGTAGTAGATACTTAGATACTTAATAAATGTTTATTGACTGACTGACTTGTAATTATAGGTATACTCAAAGTTGATGTTCTGGGACATCTATTCTCCTTTCCATCTATATTCCCTCACTTGGTAATTTTATCAGTTCTCATGTTTTCAGCTATTATTTCTGCAATATGACTCACAGATCTTTATATTTAAACCAATTCCTTTTCCTGAGCTATTGCCCATCATCACAGACTGTCTACTGGGTATTCCATAAAAGATACTCCACATGATGAGGCACAGGCTCTGGGAGCCTCCTTGAAGTCTCCTTGAATCTTTGAGGTACAGGCTTTGGGAGCCCTTTGAGCTCTCCTTGAATCTTCCCAAGGAAGGCATTTTCCTGAGGTCATAGGCCTTTCATTGTGGCTCTACCCAAATCTTTAGTTAGCCCTCTTGTCCAGCAATTTCCCACCCTTGATCCTCCTTTCCCACCCTTGAACTGGCCTGGCCCACTACTGTCTGTGGTCTCCAGGTAGCCTCCAGCAACTTCCTATCCTTAATCACTCATTACTGGAGTCTGACCTCATCTGACTCCTCCTGAAGTCCCTGCCCAAACTGCGACGCCTAGATTCCCACAACCTTTCTGTATATAAAAACCTTCTTTGCCCCTTGGGTGTGAGAGTGCCCTAGAATGATGTAGCACAGACTTACTCTGTCCTGCTTGCCCAATACAAGCCTTACAGATACTTAGGCTCCTTAAGAGTCTACCCAACATGGTAAACTTTCAATAAATAAACTATGTTTTTCTTTGCCTGAGAGAAGACTTGAGCCGAATTCTTTTGGCAGAACCTTGAGTGTTGGTATTTTGTGGTCCAGAGCACTCCTAACCCTAACCACATCACACAGACATTTCAAACCTAGCATGTCCAAAGCAGAATGAACTATCTTTTCCCTAAAGTAAACCCTAATTTTGTGGAGAAATCTCTATTTTTGTAACAGTAAACCATAGGTTTATAACCTTGGTGTTTTACTTAAACCCTTGTTTGACAATGCCCCATGCCTTTATCAGCTGCCAAATCATGGCATTTCTATTGTAATACCATCTCTTGCATCTGCCTTCTTCTCACTGTTCACACAGCCACCACTCCAGTTCACTTGGATCTCTACTCTCCAATCTATCCTCCACATAACCAGTAAAGTTATTTTTTACATCAAAGTCTGATTATATCACTACCCCACTCAATAAATGGCAGTACCTCTCAGTTGCCTCTAGAACTAATTATTCTGCTTGCCTTTTAAAGCCATCCAAAAACTGTTCCCAACCTATCTATCCAGCCTAATTAAAAATTTATCACCTAGCCAACTTGTCCTTCCAGCTCTACATTTAACATAAAAATACATCTTTGATCTCTGCCTCTTTATACTGGATGTTATTCATGCCTGGCAGGCATTGTCTTTTCCCTTTCACCTCATACAATCCTTTATTTCCTTCTAAATTCAATTTAGGCCCATATTTTCCTAGGAAGCTTCTTAGATCCACCTCATTGGCCATATTTTTAAACTGCATTACATTTATTCTGTACATACTTACATAAGAACATATTATCTCCTCTGATGGAATATAGGCTTCTTGAGGACAGGGCCTGTTTCATTTTTTTTTTCTCCTCTGAAACTCACAGAGTACCCAGCACTAGATTTTTTTTTAATATTAATTATCTATAATATCCAAGAAAGGATAAAACTAATGAACTAATAGTGGGGAAATAATCCTGTCCTTAAAATCAGAAGAGGAGGTCAGATTAGGTATGTCCAAGTTTCTATCCATTGTTAATATTATATGGATTTATGACCATCTAGCCTCTAATTGAATACCTTAGAACTGTGTAGAATTGTAATGCAGTGCCTGGAAGGGTAATGAGCTCCCCATCACTCAAAATGTTTAAGTGGATGGATGGTTATTTGCCAGAGGACTTTATAAATGAGATTCATAAAGTGCGTAGGGACAGGTTGGATCATGTGCCCTCTGAGGTCTCTTCCAACTACAAAATTATGTCATTAGAACACAGTCCATTTCATTTGAAAGGAAACTCTAATTGTTAGGAAATGATTACTTATATTAAGCTGAAACATTATTCCTTGTAATTTTTTAGAGTGTTCCAATCCTGTGGTCAATATCACAGCATCAGAAAAGTTAGGCTATTAAAAACAATTTTGCCACATAAGTTAGCCACATACAGCTGAGTCCTACTGAAAGAGGAAAGCCAAAGAAAGAAATGCATTACAGGGTCACATAGAAGAATTGCACTTAGGGATGACCTCCTTGTTTTAACATATTCATCTGCCAATCTTGGACTGTGGGCTTGGTTAGCAAGGAGTCTGGAAGCTCTTTATAATTTGGAGACAGCTGTTGAAAGTTAATTGACTCAGTATCCCATTGCTCCAACCTGGTTTATCAGTCTGTGTTGGGGGAGGCTCTAAGGGGAAATGAGATAGCAAGTCCCTACCTTTTTGTAGTACCTGCTCTTTGTTATGTACTCCTCCTACCTGCAAATTGTCACGTCCTGGCTACCTTGAGGAAGAAAGGAGATGGGAGGACTCTACCTCTTTTGCTGACATGGATTTATCTGAGTTGTCTTAAAGTTACCTATAAAAGCTGCCCCCACCTTAAAACCATTGATTATCTTCAGTGATTAGTCAGTCAACTTGTTAATACTTTGAAGTACTTGTAATAAACTCTTTTTAATTCTCTTTGTCCCGAGTTTTGCCACTAATCAAGGTGAAAAGTCCAAAAGAAGAATTTTCCTATCAAAAGAGTTATTGGGATGACAGTATGTTGGGAAACCCTGATAAAATCCTCTTTGGGAATAATTGTTCATGTGGCAAAAGGACAACAATATTATCCCCAAATTACTTTAGTCCCTAAATTTAGAGACTCTAGATCCAAGACATTCTAAGCATCTAAGGTTTCAGATGTTTTAGGTATTGTTTGGATCTATAATTTGAATTTATGTGCTTCTCTTGTAGAGTTCTTTTTTTTTCCTTCTCTCTATTCAATCACCTTTTTCTACAGTCTTTATGTATGCCCATCAGTAGAAGAGTCAGAGTCAGAGTCTGGGGAGTCTGAAAAGAAGTCTTTGGGATCATGGAACCTCGGAATTCAAAGCAACCTAAACATTATTTGGTCCAATATATACCCACAGCCTAAATCCTTTCTAGAACATAAATCTTGAGTTGGAAGAGGCCTCAGAAATAATCTAGTCCAACACTTAATTTGTAGATGAGGAAACTGAGGCCTAATGTGGTCAAGTTATTTGCTCATAATCACACAGGCATAAAGGGGTAGAGACAGGAATAGAGATAGGAGGAAAATTTCTCATCAAATGATGATTGACATTACTTTGCAATTTATAATAGTAGCTGCCTTGGCAAGTGCAAGGTGAGATGATTTGCTCCAGGTCACACAACCAAAATGATTAAGAGACAGTAGTTGAATTCCTACTTTTCCTGGATTCAGAGCAAGCTCTCTAGCCACTCTACTATACTTTCTCTCAGCAAGCCTACAGCACAAGTATAAATCCAAATTTTCTGACTCCAAGTAAAATCAAATGTTCTTTCCACTTTCCCACATAATTTTCTATGTTCAACAAATGGTAATCATCCTCTCTTTGTGAAAGCTTTCAGTGATTTCGAACTTACTACCTGAGAAGGCAGAAAATTCCTTTTAAACAAATTTAATTGCTAAGAGTTGCTTAGCATAAGACCTTGAGCACTTGATAAGTGCGGAATAAGTGTTTGTTGAATTAAATTAATGATGAATACCCTCCTTATGTTGAGTTGAATCTTACTTCCATGTGACATTCAAGCAATTAGTATTTGGAGAGTTTTAATCACAGTGATTCCCAATTTGTTGCATGTTCTGACATCTTATTTGATTTTGTGATTCCATTACCATTCCCCAGCAGTTAAAAGTTTTGTATGCAGAGGGATGATGTAGGAGAATAGTTGAAGTTATGATTGGGAAGATAAAGTAAACCTAGTTTAATTAGGCTGGGAAGGTAAATTATTAAAAACAGCAAGAACAGCAACCAAAAAAAATCAACAAAAAACTCGAATACCAAACTTGGTACTTTATCCAATAGCTACACTTATCCATTAGCCAATTGAAAGACTTTAAGCATGAATTATATGATAAAAAAAAGCTTTATCTGGTAGCATGTGAAATATGGATGGTTGTTCAGTCTTTTTTCAGTCCTGTCCAACTCGTAGTAACTGAATTTGAAGTTTTTATGGCAAAGATCCTGGAAAGAGTTGCCATTTCCTTCTCAGTCATTTTACAGATGAGGAAACTGAGGCATTTCTTGTTAAGTGACTTGCCCAGCATCACACAGCTAATTGGAGGCTTGATTTGAAATTCATCAAATGAAGATTGGCATCCCTTTGCACTTTATAATCCTAATTACCTTGACAAGTGTAAAGTAAGATGATTTGTTCAAGGCCACACAACCTAAATGAATAAGAGGAGCTGAACTCTTACTTTCTTGGATTCAGAGCAAGCTTTCTAGCCACCCCACCATACTTTGTCTCTTCAAGCTTACAGCATAAGCAGGTGTTCCTGACTACAGGGCTGGCATTCTATCTACTGCTACATCTGGTTTGCCTAAGTATGGATATATTGATTTAAATTTTAGAGAACAGAGGAAGTGACACTTATGGAGCAGTCAGGTTGATCTGAGTGTGATGAGACTGTCTTGAACTAACGTGCTGGTAGTAGGTATGAAAAGGCTGGGATAAGATGGATGCAAGAGGCATTCTGAATGAGCTGAAGAGAGAGAGGGACAGAGGCAAAGACATAGAGAAAATACAGAGAAAGATATTAAGATAGAGACACAGAGAGACAAAGAAAGAAATGGAGACTCAGAAATAGAGATAGAGAGGTGGCTAGGTTGTGCAGTGAATAGAGCACCGGCCCTAGAGTCAGGAGTACCTGAGTTCAAATCCAGCCTCAGACACTTAACACAAAAACTAGCCATGTGACCTTGGGCAAAAAAGCAAAAAAAAAAAAAAGAAATAGAGATAGATAGAAAAGAGAGATAGAGATGGAGACCAAAAGATATGTTGCAAGTTGACTCCTCCTATGTAAATCCATTCCTTTGAATGCCATAGGAATTACATTTTTAGCAATATAATGTAATCCAAAGAAAGCCATATATGACTAATGATGATCTTCATTATAGCAAAGTTAGGTTATATCTTTAGCGTTAATGCTACTCTCTCCGGTTGCAAGCCTTTATCTTGATTCATAACATCTGTAGAAGCTAATGATTACTGCTTAATTCAAAGTAAGGGTCATTTTCTCTAAAAAGAGGGAAGTCAGAAGTTTGAGGGTTTTGTTAGGTTGTCTTCCTCTCAAGAGACCCATGTACATTTTTAGGTCTACAGTAGGTAAAGGAAAAAAAAATATTGGGGAAAAGGAGATAAAAAATATCTGTTGTTATTCTACATACAACTTGTCGTTCTTTCAGGAAATACTGGATAATCTATTATACTAAGAAACAACAAAAATGAAATGGGTCCTTTAGAACTCAGGTTTTCAGCCAGTACTTACACCAACTTAGGGAGCAAAGGAAGAGTGATCTTCTAGGAAAGATTTATTCTTTATGAAATAGACCTGACGTTTGAAATAAAGTAACATCTCTTCAGATGCATAGTATTGAGAGATCATTCAAGGAACTGAATTTAAGTTCTCGCAGTTTCCATTACAATCCAAGTACCAAGGAAATGAGAGCTAGAAAAATACAACAGCAACAACAACCACAAACCAGACAAGCCTTGTATAACATTATGTGTAGAAGGAATTCTATGTGTTGCTTCACTCCCTATTTCATAGTTGGATGCCAGCTGCTAATACAGATAAAGGGAAAAAATACCATCAATGGAAAGAGAAAAACTAAGTGGATTCCAGCTGCTAATACAGATAAAGGGAAAAAATACCATCAATGGAAAGAGAAAAACTAAGTGGAAAGTCAAGGGTCAACAATACCCCCCCTTCTACAATTGCAGGAAATTGATCATGATTATGTGCATCTGATACTAATGGATGGTCCCTGATCTGTGCCCCTGAGAAAGAAGACAGGAAGAAGTGGGAGCTGGGGGAGAGGAGGGGAGAAGTAATTTAAGATTCCTGCCAAAAAATGCCAAAATGCCCTGAGGAAGAAATTGCTTCCTCAAGTTAAATCTGGAGATCATTTTGGTCTCCTATTTTAAAGCAAAAATCAATGGAGTTAAGTAAATAATCCTACTTATGCCTCCAGATAGCACTAGTATTCAAGACAAAAATCTTGGGACCATGGAAAGGAATGAATGTTGGGTTTTTTTTTATGTTTTAGAAATTGAAATATTCTGATACACCATGTAGCATAGTCCCACTTCAGATACATACTGGCTGTATGCTATTAGGCAAGTTATTTAACCTCTCAGTGCTCTAAGCAACTGTCTCAGACTAAGATAGAGAGATTTATGGGTCTACTTTGATGGAAGGAATTCCTTCCTGTGGCAGTTGACAGGTCCAGCTCCTATCCACCCTACCATTATCAAAGTTCTATTAAGTTCTTTACTTACCCCATGCTTACTCATCTTATAAACTCCCCTATTTTTGGAAAGGATACTGCCAATTTTCATAATCATCCTTCATTGATTATCATATTTCAAATTAGTTGCTTTTGTTGCTATTAGTTGCTATTGTTGTTTCTAATTCCACAGTGTTTTCCTCCATCACACAGAGGCCTTTATTTTCATTCATTTTGCCACCAGTCTAGCTCAAGATCTCATCACTTCCCTCCTAAAATGTTGCAATAACTTCCTGATTGGTGTTCCTGTCTTAAGTGCTCCTCCCCTTCAATTCATCCTCCATATAGCTGACAAAGAGTTGTTTGAATTTTTTTCTTAAAATGGAGGTCTAATTCTAACTTTGTCAGGACCCTACTCAAAAAACTCTAGTGGCTACCTCTAGAATGAACATAAATTTGCTTGGCATGTTAAGTCCTTCAGAACCTGGTCATCTCCTGCTTTTAAAAGTTTTGTATACATTATGTCTTGCACAAACACTAGAAAGTAGTCGAACTCCTCTCCTTAACATTTCTCTCAAAAGGTACTCCATTTCTTAGCCCCAGGCTTTTACACTCATATCTCCGTGCCTGTAATGCACTCCCTACACCTCACTTTGAACTCTTAAAACCTCTAGTTTCAAATCTCACAATTTCCCCACCTGTATAATGCCCTGATCCCCCCAGTGGCTAGGACTTCCCTCCAAGATTATATCCAGTGTACATACATACACACATATGTGTACAGTTTGTTACTTTTCTAGAGAGTGAAAGATCTCAGGAACAAAGACAAACTTTTGTTTTTGTACCCTTGGTGTAGCAAATGAATCCTTATTGATTGACTGATTAAGTGATTCAGGATGTTATGAAAATTCAAATCAAGAAATTAATTTGTGTCAAATACATGCATACACATATATTCCTATATGCATCTATCAATAAAGAACCTGTCTTTCATTCTGAACTTTCTCATTCCCAAGATAACGATATTTCTATTCATTCAGTCTCTCATATTGGAAACCTTGAGGTTGTCTTTGACTCACTTCTTCATATCTCTGTATTATCTCTTTCTAGGAGGGATGTGAGTAAAGAGAGGCCACTTGCACTTGAAGGAGAGGGTGGCTTAAGGAAGGTTTCATGTAGAGGATGATGCCTGAACTGAATCTTAAAGGGAAGAAATAATAACAGTGAAAAAAATATATAGTTTCCTCAAAAAGTATTACAAAGATGATTGAATGATCAGTTTTTATAAGTCCAAAAGCATTATACATAATAATTCATATTAAAATTTCAAGTCAGAATCCTACTGCTTACATTGAATAAATGTGTTTCTTTTATATGTAAACAGTTGCTTTTTATTCCACAAGCTTTACTTTAGGTCCATAAAGATTGGACCAGCAGTACCAGGGGAAAAAAAAATCTACCCAGGAATACAACAGAACAGGAAAAAGAAATAGGGCATTTCACCTTGAAGTATTTTATTGTAGCAGATATGCATTTCTCACTGTTTTTTCACTTATTCTTAATTTTATTAATATTAATTTTCGTTCGGTTGTTTCAGCTTTCTGGCTCTTTTTAAAATCACATTTGGGATTTTCTTAGCAGTTACTGAAGTGGTTTGTCATTGCCTTCTCTAGATAATTTTACAGATGATGAAACTAAGGCAAATGGGGTAAAATGACTTGCCCAGGGTCACACTGCTAGTAAATATCTAAGGTCAGATTTGAACTCAGGCAGATGAGTCTTCCTGACTCATGGCCTGCATTCTGTCCATATGCTACCTGGCTGCCCAAATAGTATTTACTTAGGATCATAGATTTTGGAACACAAAAGGACCTTTATATGCCATCTCTTTCAACCCCTTAGTTTTACAAATAAGAAATACTTTAGCTTACAGGTGTTAAATGATTTACCAGGAGCATACCCCAAACTGAAACCTTTAGCCTCTGACTACAAATCTTTCCAGTGTACCTCACTGTCTTATGGAGACTATCTCACCCAAATTCATGTGGGTGTCCATTACGACACTAAACATAGAGACAAGTACATAGAAGTGATTCATTAAACACAGGTTTCATTTATTGAGTCTTTGATTACTAAATAGAAATGAATAAATCACCTATTAAGCCTATTAGGTTGCACTTAATTAGGCACCATATGCTAACTAACCAAGTTAAACTGACAGAGAAAGTTAGTAATTTCTCTACTCTGGGGTTCACAAAGAGTTAAAACAGATGAGAAAGTAAGCTCAAAGAATAATAGCACTAACAAGATATCAAGTTTTGCTTTGGGTCCATAAGACTGACCCAGCAGTGTGAGAGTAGAAAACAAATCTGAAGGGGAAAAAAAAAAAGAAATCTGCCCAGTATCACAAGAGGATTGGGAGCAGATGAAGGCCTCTTTATAATTTCTTCTTAAATCCACCATTATTTACTTGTGGGCAATAGGGAATTAGGGCATCGGCAAATCAAGCAGTATACAATGGAAAGAAATTCTCTTTTGTACTAACAAATCATTCATATCAAGAGAATGCGCAAAATAGAGAATAAGATATAATTAGATATTTTATCTCATGGAAATAACATAGAGAACATAGACAGATGGACAAATAGATAGACATGAATTAGATTAAAGTAAAGGACATTTTCTGACCAAAAGAAGGGAAAAGAAGGCAGCTTGACTATGAACATATAATTTGATGCTTGGGAAGTTCAAGGGAAATGTGATCTCATCAATATGGTAGCGCCTTCATTATCACAGTTCAGAATAGAATAACTTCTGATCTGAAGCAGTTCTTGTTCACATACAAAAATAAAACCTCCATTGAGTCCTTGCCCAGTGTATCAAAGGCTTCCTTCTAGATCTTTTAATATTTTGTGAGTGCCAGTCTACCACGTGGGCTATTTATTTAGAAGTAATGCTTCACTATCCCTCTATAACTAGCCTAACTCCCTTTTTGATTTTACATTTTCTTGATATCTTTTACAACAGTTCTTGGGCATAAATCTTTGTTGATAATGTTACATCCCATTCATCTTCATCATGTTTCTCCATTTCTCTTTGGATCCTGTCAAAAGTACCATCCAGATTTTTCTAAAAGAGCTTTTAATAGAGAGCATATCTTTAAAACTCTATCTGAATTCTTCTACCAAACTGCTTGAAAACTGGGGACCTCTTTAAGTAAATTATTTTGGTTATCAATAATAGGATGCATGGTGGGGTGAACTCTACTGAATAAACAGGTAGCTTTGTTGGAGAGAGACAAAGGGATATTTAATCAGAAAGAGCAGGCACATAGATTTTTTTTTTAATGAAAATGTCTACCTCAGTACCAAGGTGCCAATTTTCATTAAAAACAAGTTTTGCAAATTGAGAATGTATTCCAATGTTACCAGAGATACACACACACACACACACACACATGCACACACACACACACACACACAAACATTGTGCAAGAAATTATATTACCTCCTCTAAACCTAGGTAGATCTTCCTTTATTCCAGGCAATCTTCTTATCTCCAACCTAGGGCATAGGTACATGACCATGAACACATACACTCACACACACACACACACACACACACACACACACACACACACCAAACACACCTGCACAAAAGGGAGTACATACACAAACACCTATGTTTTTTCTGCTACACAATTTCAAGGAAAATGATAAAGAAATGGGAAGAGGATGAAGAGAGGTTGCAAAGAGAGGATGCTTGAAAGGCTTATTTCTTTTACCCTGTCCACTGCATATGGTTCTGCTCCTTCTTTAGAACCCCTTCTTTAGCAACCCATAGATTTAAAGACATTATTTGTATTTGTCTTCTGCATCTGTAATAGTAAAAGATTTAAAAAAAATTTTTTTTGGTTTTTTTGTTTACATCATTCATTTTCATGAGATTTTTAAATTACAAATGTTCACCCCATCTTTCCCCTACCTCAACCCCAAAACAGCAATCCCACTGTAAAGCCCCTCTCCTGATCTGCTAACTTAATGGTAGGGCAGGGAGGGTCTCCCTACTCCAGCCCGTATATATCTTAATTCCTGGTTGAAGGTATTGCAGAGCTTTGGATTCTAGATTCTTTTGATTCCTCCCTTGTCAGCTACCCCCACTGGAAGGACAAGCAATTCAATACAGGCTGTGGATGTGTGATTATACAGGACATCTTCATAGTGGACATACTGTAACAGTGATCATATGTCCCTCCTTCCTATCCTTCCCCCCATTGTTCTGTTCTCTACCCTGTTCCTGTCCCTTTACTGAAGTGTGTGCTTCCAG
>JAQQSW010002757.1:0-14866 GCA_028646575.1 Pseudocheirus occidentalis
TTTTATTACCTAAGCTAGTAGAAACATTTTCCAGTAATCCTGTATTCACCTGCTGATATATTTCACAAATGAATGACACTCTAATATACGAGATAACAAAAAATGCCCTGAATAATTTAAACATATATAGGCAGCAAGAGGAGACATGGCATAGTGACTAGAGACCTGGCCTCAGAAGGTGCTTAAAAAAGGTAGGAATGGCTAGTTCTGATATACATAAACTATACAGGTTAGAGAACTTACCTCTGCTGAAATGTTGGAGATTTTCCCTAACTGGAGTTTTAATAAGTTGTGATGGTTTTTATTAATAACCTATGATTTTAGGCTCCTAAAAGAGCAGGGAAAGGGATGCAGGTGGAACTGTGGACCAGTTTATCCTTTAGCTAAAACCACTGGCCTTCTGACTGTTTGCAGCAGCTCATGTTATGTTAAGCAGGGATGCCCAGATACACTCCCTTGTCTCTAACCAAGGGGATAGGACAGAGAGGAAAATACAAATTAAAGGAAAGGTTAGGCCCATATGGCATCCCTAGCCAAAGTTTGTCCTGCACAACAATATCTGATGGTTATACCTGCTTTAAAAATTGTAGTCTAGTTCAGGAGAGTTAAGAGTTAAGAAATTCAGTCTATGGGCAAATAAAAGCATTTTTGTTATTTTCTAATTGTAACTGTGCAATTATACAGCTAAGGACAGTCTTGCACGCCCTTTATGGCTATTTAAACAGGCCTACATCTCTGTTCAGTGAATAATACGTTTTTAAGGTCAACATGGTGTAAGACAGACTCACTAACTTTATTTTCTTCTTCTTCACCCCTTCAACCAATTATAATCTTCAAAGATCCCAAAATGTAGATGAATGAACAGAGTTAACAGAGAACACTTTATCTCTCTACCAATTATCAACTTAAAATTTGGGGGGAGTGAGGAATTCTTGAGAAGTTGAAAGTAAAGCATCAGCAATGCATATCACAAGTGGAAGACGCTCAGCATATAAGGGAAAAGCTGGCAAACCATTTTGTTCTATTGCTTCTCACATACTGATCTGGGAATTTGGTTGGGTAAGACTCACTCTATGGACTTTGAGTAAGACATTCTTCCTTTTAGATCATCCTAGGAGAAACCTTTAGTACCTATGTCTCTGACCTTTCTTTACCAAGGAACCCATATGGGAAGGGGTGAAGGAACCAATATTTAAGTACTTACTATGTGCCAGGAACTGTGTTCCAAGTGCTCTGTGCCTAAGGGGAAAAACATTATTCTTGAAACCTTGAAAGAAATGTAAGTTTTATGTCAGGACCGGGTTTTTTTTTCATTTTTTCTGGTGTCTTGGTACACTTACTATATAGTCATTTATGTGAGGATAGAAAGTCAGAAAGAAATTTTAGTCTATGAAAAAACAGACAACAAGTTGTCAGAAAGCAAAAGTATTAAAAGAATGCTAAGGAAGGCAGCTAGGTGGCACAATGACTAGAGCACCTGGAGTCAGGAGGACTTGAGTTCAAATCCAGCCTCAGACACTTAACACTTACTTGCTGTGTGACCTTGGGCAAGTCACTTAACCCCAATTGCCTGCTTTCCCCCCTCCAAAAAGCAAAAACAAACAAATCAAAAGAAAAATGAACAAAAAAAATGTTAAAGCATTTCTTGGTGTGGATAAAATGCTTATGATAACAGTTTCCTTCCCCTCCCACTCCCACTGATTTTTTTTTTCCTTTTTGGTAAATATTCTCCCAACGGGCTTCAAGTTTTTGTTTTGTTTTGTTACCAATTTTATCAAAAGTAGAAGTGAATGAGAGTGGAAGAACTATTTGGGAATAATCTTTCAAGAAACAATTAACTAAGGAGTTAATGATGGTGAGGGGGGTGTGGAAGAATCTCAAAATTCTCCCATAGCATATTCCAAATGAAACATGTTCAAATGATACAAAGGCTTAGAAAGTAGATTAGACTATCCATATTCTGTGCACACAAAGCTCCCTGACAGAATTCAATATATTTTATTCTTTTCACATATTGATCCTGACATGAATTTTTTTCCTGCAATATTATTATCTAGACAATAACAGAACCCTGCCACCATCCTATGATAAGGAATCAGAGACAAAATGCTTCCAAAGGAGGAGAATATCTACAAACATAGCTTTAAATGCCTCACTTTGGGAAATGTAACAATAGGTTGATTTTACATAAGTTCTCTTAGTATTGTGCAGATCTGACTCCTGCAGCTAATTTAGACTGTACTTACATGCAGAGCTATGTTTAAGCAAAACCAGTTGCCATGGTGACACTTTGAGCCCTTCTAAATGTAGTATACAATGTCCAAAATTACCTTTTGTTATTACTTATTAAGTTGAAATACAGGGGGGAATTTGACGGAGATTCAGGCAGACTAAGGTTCACTCCCCCTTTTTTTTTTCTATTTTTCCTATCTCCATCTGTCTGTCTCTCTCTCTTCATTCATAGCTATTTCTATTTTTCCCCCTGTTTTTCTCCTCATGGAGAGGATAGATGACTACTGGTCTCTTTTAAGTTCTAACTCTGAACATGTGCAAAAGAAAAATGCAGTAAGATGCATAACCAACTATTGCCTCTGATGGATCAGAATGGATCTGGGTCTTCATAAACACCTACCTTCCATTTATGGAACATCTCTACATGCTCCTTCTCAATGGAGGTGGTTTTGGGAAATGAAGTTCCTAATATTAGAGATCTCTGGGATCTCTAATTTTAGCCTGTTCCCTCCCACACCCAATCATTCTTATTACATTTTGAAGTCATCCACTCTGGCTGAGGTTCAGAAAAGCTGGTTTATGTGATGAGCAACAGTTTAGGAGACCCCTGATCTTTTCATGATCAGTTCCCTGACATCATTTAACTAAAGCCCCTTTACTATACAGAAAAGCCCTCTCTGAGTGTTTTTTTTTCCTTTAACTTGATGCAACCTGGTTAGGCTGTACCAATATCACAGTGATGACACATTAGGAATCCTGGGAAATAATGGTGATATGTGATGAACAGCAAGAAGGTCAGTTTGGATGGACCTTAGAGGGAGGGAGGCAGAGTAAGATTAGAAAGGCAGGTCAGGGGCCAGGTATTGACGTGTTTAAATGCCGAAATGAGAAGCTCATAGCTTATCCTAGAGGTAGAGGGAATACATTCGTTGGTTACTGAACAAGGAAAAGCCCCAGCTGGGAGAGTCAGATCTTCTTGGGACAAGCATCTTAGAGACAGAGCAGATGCTGCCAGGGGAAGGAGGAGACAGAGAGAGAGAGAGAGAGAGAGAGAGAGAGAGAGAGAGAGAGAGAGAGAGAGAGAGTTTCTGGAGGCTGGGCTACTACTGCTGGACTGAAGACTGAACTGAGAATTGAGAAAAACTGAGAAGAGAAGTGAGAATTGAGAACTGAGACAGAATTTCTTGGAAGAAGCCAAATGGAGGCTGGAGAAAGTGATTTTGATCTTGTGGTGACAGAACTCAGACTTGTGGTGGTAAAACTCAAACTTGTGGTGCTGGAGCTGCTAGAGACTTCCAAGGGTCAGCCAGAGTTGCTGAATACTGAGGAAGCATGACTGTGGCGCTGATATTTTATAAATGTTATTGTGGCTTTGTTAAGCCTTGTTTTCCTAGGAACAGAGACTATGAGAGATTTGAGATGGACTGGACACTGCGTTTCAATATGGAACAGGAACTGCCTGGAGCTCTGGATAAGTAACTGGGGAGCTGTCTGCTTCTGAACCTTGGTGACAGTTTGGTGGATTTGGGCAGAAGCTGGGCCCATGGAAGAAGTACCATGGAAACTGAGAGCCTGCCTTGAGTCAAGATGAAAAGACCTCTCAGTGGGTACTGAGTAGTGACTGAGGAAATTGTAACTTAATTACACTCCATGGGTGGAGGATTTTGACTTTTGTACTTTATGATTGAATTATGGACTTTGGGGTTGACTAAATGAATGTACTTTGCTTAAAACTATGTGACCAGTCTGGTGAAAATTACGTGGCTACTTTAGTGATAAGGAATTATGTCATTGTGAATGCTGTACCTTGATTTTCTGGGAATGTTTTGTCTTAATCTGTTACTGAAAAAATAAATACTATACTGTGTAATCAGAACCTTGAAAGCTATCCACTGCAGCAGTCCTCTGGGAAGTTGCTTGTGCATGGTTTTACACCCTCCAACAAAAGGAGGAGAGGAGAGGAGAGGAGAGGGGAGGAGGGGGGAGGAGGGGAGAGGAGGAGAGAGGAAGGGAGAGGATGGGCGAGGACAGGAGAGGAAAGCTTAGACTAGCATAGACCAGCCAGTAAACAGTGCTCCATCTGCAAGGAGTGTTGGCAAAGTAGCATCTTGAATATTAAACCCAGCCATGCCCTTGACAATTCCCTCAAAATGAAGCCACAGTTTTGACAGCCTCTCTTTTATTTCTTCTATTCCTAGTGATAAGCTGATGAGTTAGTTGTCAGGGCTGTAAACTTTATTTTTGCACAGAAATAGCTATGGGTGACACATCCACAGCAACTTAATCTGAACAAGTGCATCAACACAGAATCTTGAAATAAATGAGGTTAATGAATTGACCAGTTTAGGGGGATCCCTGAACTTAACTGGATTCAAGCACCACCCAGGAGGGATGCATAGAATAAAGCATTTTGTATGCTGTTAATTCTGGGAGAAATGACAGAGTTGCTTAGATTTAGAGCAGAACATTACTTCAGAGCTCATGCTTTTTACAGATGAGGCCGAAATGGTTGAGATTTACCGACAATCACATAGGTAAGAGAGTAGATGAACAACACCTAATTGTTAGGAATTTTCTCCTTTCTTTGTGAATTTTGTATATTACCCCTAATTCTGCCTCCTAGATTCAAAAACAACAAATTGGACTCCTCTTCCCAGTGGCAGCCCTTCAGATCCTGAAAGACAGCTCTAATATCTTCCCCAAAACTTTTCTTCTCCAGGCAAAACATTCCCAGTCCCTTCATCCAATTCCCATAGAGCATCAACCCAAGGGCTTTTACTATTCTGGTTGTTATCATTCTCTGGTCATTTTCTAGGCTATGAGGGTCCTACCTAAAATTCATTGCCCAGAACTGAACACAACATCACAGATGTGCTCTAACCACAACAGAATACAACAGACCTATCCCTAACTAAATGCTGGATGCTTTACTTTTGTAAATGCTGTCTGAGATCAGAAAGGCTCTCCTGGCTGCCATATCACACTTTCACCTTGTAGTCCCCAAACTTTAATTGTTGAACCCAAGAGTGAGACTCCACATGAATTCCTATGAAATTGCATCTTATTTGGTTTTATCCTGTCAGGAACTGTATGAATCCCAACTCTGCCTTTCACTATATTCACTACCTCTCCCAGTTTCTTGTCATTTGGGAATCTGATTGGCATGCCGTCTGGGTTTCAATCCAAGTCACTGATACACATATTCATACATTTGGTCAGTTCCTCTTCACCAAGTCCTTTTAAGTCAATTCATATTCATTCTAGAAAAGGCTGAATTACTTTTAAAGGGTGAAATTGGAAAATTAGTATGATCTCTGACCACTGGGAAGAACTTCTCTGGAGACTTTAGAGAATATAGCTACAGAAAATATAGCTAGGGAATATATACCCTCATATAAACTCTCTTCCCAATAAGTGCTACAAGAAATAGCATTTCATGTTAGTAGTTAACAAAATATTGGTGGCAATGTTTGCCAAAACAAACAAACATTAATATCATATAAATAAATGTCTTTCACTCACTGGGAAAATCTTTTGGAGACATAACTTCATGAACACTACAAATATCTTACAGTCAAAATCATTGCAGAATGTTGCATTGGCCACAACAGAACCACAGGTGATCATTACTTCAGGTGATTTCAGCCACAGTGCAAGGATTAGGGCTTGTCTGTAACTATGCTCTTCAGATTCTCTGGAGAAGTTCTTCCCAATGGTCAGAGATCATACTTACTTTCCAATTCCACTCTTTAAAATTAATTCACCCTTTTCTAGACTGAATGTGAGTTGACTTAAGAAGACGTGGTATCTGGTGAGGAGGAACTGACCCAATGTATGATTGCAATGGAAAACAGGTCAGAAGGTTCAGATAGTAATATGCTGGGAAAGACTCCAGAGCTGTGAAAACATTAGGGGCCTGGTAAGGCGTTGATAGTATGTCTTTTCCCTTATCTCCTAGAATAATAGCTCAAAACTGTGAGTGGGAATGAATGCCAGCTAGATTACCAACCTAACCCAAGCTTCTTACACAGATGGCATAATCTTGCTTGTTTGTAACTGTGGCCTAGTTTCCTTAGCAAACATCCAAGACCTACTAATGAGTGAAAGTAGCCAACTTTCCAGTAAACTGGGATTTTATGAATAGCAAATGCTGTGACATCTTAATGCAACATCAAACCTCAACATTGGGACCCTCAAGAGCCAGAAAACACTTAAGCTCTGGCAATGCACAGATAGATGGGCAACATCTTGGATCATTCATGGCCTTCACTGAGACATGTCCCAAAGTTCTGATTTAATAAAAAAAGGTTGTGATAAAGAAAATAAAAGACTTAAAATTATTTTTTATTTATTAAAGACAAGGTCAAATGGACTCTTATATCCTTAAATTTGTATTTGTATAAACTGTTTGAAAACTAGCTTTTTAATTCTTGATTTTTTACCTCAATATAAGGGTTTTTTAAACCACAGTTTGACAAAAATTTACTTTTTGTTTTTAAGTATAGTAAGATTAAACTTCTCTCCCCATGCTGCTTGTGTGACTTTTGTCGTTGCTTGTTTGAAAATCTTTCATTTAAGAATAATTTGCCAAAATAACCACAATCCTGGGCTTCTGATATGAAGTGGTTTGCTTAAATCAGATAAACATATTAATTTAGCAAAAACTCAACTCAGATTTTTGCCATGTTTCTCAACCATAATTAAGGTGCCATTTGGAAAACTGGCAAATAATAATAACCAGCATTCTTATGACAAGCTATGTTCTACAAAGTACTTTACATGTGTCATCTCATTTGCACCTCAAAATAATCCTGAGAAGTAAGTGCTATTATTATTCCCATTGCACAGATGAGGAGAGAAACTGATCCCAGGGTCATGTTGCTAATAAGAGCATGAACCAATATTCACACTCAGGTCTTGCTAGCTTTAAATCCAACATTCTATCCACTGTATCACCAAGTGGCCAGATCAGAAAGTAGAGGCATTTTGAAGTTGTTTTGACAATAAATCAGGCATTTTTCTAGTGACCATAATGGAAATATAGTGCCAGTACCAATCATACACCAACCTTTGCTCGGCGTAAATGGATATGGAATAAAAAAAGGGAAAACAGCATAAGACCCTCCTCCCAACCAAGCTGTGATGCTACTGTCATTTACAACAATGAAATTAGGTCCCAATGGAAGATCGGATCTTCTGATTTTTCTCTATAATGCAGTTAGGACACTTGTAAACTAATTTCTTTTTCCTCCAATAAGTCATAACTAATGTGTGATTGGATCATTCTAACCTCTCCTTGCAGCCTTTCTTGTTTGATTAGGAAAAAGCACACTGCTTTGCCCTTTGGCTATGCAATTTCCAGTATTATTTTCTTTCATAGATCTCCTCCTCAGTCTTGAATTTATTGTAAATCTTCCTAAAACCTAAGTCTGAGTATGTCACTTTCCTTCTCTATAAACTCCAATGGCTACCTAGTTCTTTTATTAAATATAAACTCTTCTGTTTGTCATTTAAAACTCTTTACACTTTCTTCAATCCCTAATATATCCATAATCCTGAGTTCCAGAATATCAAGTCACTTTATAGTCTTTCCAGGTAGTGGTTTCATATTTCTAATCTAAGGATTATATGCCATATATGTGTTCCCATGCATTCATCTTTTATATTGTAAGCATGTTGAATGGCTGTCCAGAGGGCATTTCAGCCCTAAAAGATGTCATCCATTTTCCTCTCCCTAAACTTGGCTATTTCTATTGAAAGTTCTGTCCTCTTTCCAGTCACTCATCCTACCATGATCCTCTTTGTCATTCCCCCTCCCTACACATGTCTAATCAACTGATGATTTTCTGTCATTGTCATTCTGTCATTTTTTGTCTCTACCACTTTTCTCATATATGTCCTCTCCTCCACCTCCTTGTCCAACTCTTAATTTATCTCCTTGCCTCCAAACTTTACCCCCTCTAGTCTTTCACATCAGAGGTGACAAACACTCTTGAATGCCGCTTAATTAAAATGTAATTGGCAAATACTTTTAAAAAATGGAAATACAAGAAAACATAGACAATATCACATTTTAAAACTATAGCAATATGCAGCCTGCAGGGATCCTTACACATGATTTAGTGGTCTCAATTTCTATTTGAGTTGGACAATATTATTAAAAATCAAAACTAAAGTGTTTTCCTAAAAAATCGGTTTGAGTATGTCACCCTTCTCAATAAACTCCAGTAGCCCCCTATTATTTCTTTTATGAAACATAAACTTCTCTATTTGGCATTTAAAGCTCTTTACACCCTGGTTACACCCTAGTGTTGCAGTTTTGCAAATTGTTCCCCTTTGTTGACTCTATAATGTAGCCAAAATGGCCTTTGAGTTGTTCTACATAATCCATTTACCATCTCCCTTCTTTGGCACTGGCTGACTGTAAAGCCAAGCACAAGCAGCTCTCCAGATGACTGCTGCTGTGAATAGCTCTAAGGTTCTGATCACATAGTATAGTGAACTCTCTATTTATTCAGGAGTAAACTAAAGCAAAACATTCACAGAAACCAAAGTACAGCATTCACAATGATATAACAACTTACTACTAAAGTGGTTACATAGTTTTATGTAACTAAAGTGGTCACTAAAGTGACCACATAGTTTTAAACAAAAGGTATCATTCAGTAAGTCCTTAACTCAATCATCCTTAAGGAACAATCCTCCTTAATGTACACAAAGTACAAAAGTCTAAATTTCCCCACCCCTAGATCACATTGTCTTAATCTCTCAGTCAAAAAGTCTTCTTTCTTCTTTATTGGAGATTAGTTTCCAATCATCCTTAAGGGGTACAAGGTACAGAATACAAAGTTCTCTCACCCCTAGGCCACAGTAAATCATGATCTTGTCAGTCAGCACTGAGTACCCAAGGAAGGTCTTTTCATCTTGACTGGAGGCTGGCTCCTGAATTCCATGGTTCTTCTTTCATGGGTCCCAGCTCCCTGGATTCAAAGGCAGGCAATTTTCATCTCCTTGTCCAGTTCCTTGTCCAGCTTCTCATACAGTTCCTATTCCATATTGGAGCTCACAGTATCCAGTCCACCTCAAGTCCTTCACAGTTTCTGCTTTTGGGAAGACAAAGCTTAACAGATCCTAAAGAACATTCATCCACATTGCCAGCATCATCATCAATTTACTTTCTGCCTGTGAAATCAACACAGACCCACCAACAAGGTCTAAGAACTCAACACAAATCATCAGTATAGTCCCAGGACCTCCAAAACCCTCCTCCAGGACTTTTGTAAACAGCCAACAAGAAAATCCTCTTTCAGGGCTTCCAGTAAGGTCCCAGGACTTCTGTACAAAGTATCACAAACACAACAGAAGAGACAAAGTGCTTGGTATCCACAACCATTCCCCTTCCTTCTCAGTTCTGCTCTCTCTCAGCTTGTGCTCCTCCTTATATATCATCAGTTTCTTCCTGTTCCACTCACCTCTTGTGTCCTTCCCCTTGCTGTCTTTGGCAAGTCCCTCCCACTGTGGGATTCACAGGTTCTGATTCTTAACAAAAATTTGATACAATCAGGGCAAGATTCAAAAGGAACTTGAACTGAAACAAGGTGCTAAAAACTTAAGTAAAGAAACAAGGTGCTAAGTATCCATTTTCTTGCCATTACCCTGTCCCTCATGCCAGGAAAGTCTACTTCCTCAAAAATCACTCAATTCTTCGAAGACTCAGGACAAGTCTTTCCACATAAGGATACCCACAGCTACTAGGGCCATGCTATACTAAATCACCTTTTATCTATTTTGTGTGTGTATACATGTGTATAGGCTGTCTATCAAAACATAAAAGGAAAGGGAGACAACAAACATTTATAAAGCATTTGCTGTGTGCCAAGCACAGTGTTTCACAAATATTATTTCATTTGATTCTCACAACAACCCTGAGAGCTAAGTACTATTATTATCCTCATTTTGTAGTTGAGAAAAATAATGCAGACTAAGGTTAAATGCATTGCCTAGAGCCACATAGATAATAAGTGCCAGAGATCATATTTGAACTCAGGTCTTGCTGACTCCGCTCTCACCATTGCCCTGCCTAGTTGCCTACATAGTCAGGTCTATGCTTGGTTCTGGGAGTGCAAAAGTGAGTACATCCCTGACTTCAAGGAATTAGTTGCTTTCCAAAAATGGCCATTAATGTGAATGTTTGTCACAGTGTCAAAGGTGTGACAATTTTTTCTGTCACTTACTACCCACAATCATGTTCACCTATGGCAAGACTGAGTGATATTATGCCTTATTTCACTCATTATATGTATTCCAGAAACAGCCGTCCAGCAGCATAGTGAATGAAGTGCCAAGCATGGAGTCAGGAAAATTCCTCTTCCTGATTTCAAACCTGGCCTCAGACATTATCTAGCTATGTGGCTCTGGGCAAGTCATTTAACCCTGTTTGCCTCAGTTCCCTCATCTGTAGAATGAGCTGGAAAAGGAAATGGAAAACTGCTCCAGTATCTCTGCCAAGAAAACCCCAAATTGGGGTTATGAAGAGTTGGATACAGCTGAAAAATGACTAAACAGCAACCAAGATGTATTCCCTAACAATAAATAGCATATATTTAAATACTCAATTAGCATCCAATTATAATATTGAAATCCAACAATTACAAACTGTCTGTGAAAAATTTAAACTGTCAAAGAATCCACTAATCACCTCTTGAAAGAGATTCCAAAAAGGAAAACTCCTAGGGACATTGTAGCCAAATTCCAGAGTTCCCAGGTCAAGGAGGAAATATTTCAAGCAGTCAGAAAGAAACAATTTGAGTATTGTGGAAACATAATCAGGATAACACAAGATCTAGCAGTTTCTACATTACAGGATCGAAGAGCTTGGAATATGAGAGAACAGAGTTCAGAGGAGCTAGGATTAAAACCAAGAATCACCTACCCAGCCAAACTGAGTATAATACTTCAGGGGGGAAATGGATATTCAGTGTAATAGAGGACTTTCAAGCATTCTTGATGAAAAGACCAGAGCTGAATCAAAAATTTTACTTTCAAATACAAGAATCAAGAGAAGCATGGAAAAATAAACAGGAAAGAGTCATAAGGGACTTATTAAACTTGGACTGTTTACATTCTTACATGGAAAGAGGATATTTGTAACTCATGAGACCTTTCTCAGTATTAGGGTAGTTGTAAGAAATAGATATATGGATAGTTAGATATATGGATAGTTAGATAGATGGATAGATAGATAGATAGATAGATAGATAGATAGATAGATAGATAGATAGACAGATGGCACAGGGAGAAATAAATATGAAGGGATGATATCTAAAAAATAAAATTAAGGGGGGGGTGAGGGAAGAATATATTGAGAGAAGGAGAAAGGGAGAGATAGAATGGGATAAATTATCTCACATAAAAGAGGCAAGAAAATTTTCATAATGGAGTGAAGAGAGGAGAGGTGAGAGGGAATGTATGAGCTTTACTCTCATTAAATTTGGCATAAGGATGGAATAACATACACACTCAATTGAGTATATTACCCTACAAGAAAGTAAGAGAGAATGGGATAAAAAAAGGATGGGGTCATAGAAGAAAGGCTAGATTGGGGGAGGGGTAGTCAGAAACAAACACTTTAGAAAAGAGACTGGGTCAAAGTAGAAAATAGAATAAGGAAGGGAGAGGATGGAGGGAGATAGTCTTTTACAATATGACTATTATGGAAGTGTTTTGCATAACTACACATGTATAACCTATATTTGTTTGCCTTAATGAGGGTGGATGGAGAGGGAAGAAGAGAGAGAATTTAGAATTCAAAGTTTTAAAAAACAAACATTAAAAATAGTTTTTACATGCAACTGGGAAATAAGATATACAGGCAATGGGCTATAGAAAATAGAAGGGAAAGGGATTGGGGGGTGAGGGGAAAGGATAGAATGTAGGGCAGACTGGGGAAAGGGGTTATTAGAATGCATGCCATCTCAGGGTGGGAGAAGGGGAGAGGTGGGGAGAAAATTTGAAACTCGAAATCATGTGGAAATGAATGTTGAAAGCTAAAAATTAATATTTTAAAAGAAAAAAAACTGGCTAAATCTAAAGTGCCAAAAACAACAAATTACTCATTTTTAGAGAAGTGGGATCAACTCCCTCAGGCAAATGTACCTAATGTTTCTAAATCCACATTAGGATCTAAGAATCACTAATACTGAGCTGGACTATAATTAAAAGTCTCTCCTAGATTATCTCTATTCCCCTTTTGTTCTTACATTTCTGATAAATTCATGCTGAGTTCAGTTCTGACCCCCATCTCATCAATGGAGCATGCTTCTAGGCTTGTGGTGGAGCCATTCATTCCACCTTTATAACAAGATCTTTTAACAGCAAAATTCATAGGTCCAAATGCATGGAAGACCTAGGAGCCTGACTCCCAACAAAAACAGAGATAAATGAACAAAACTTCTTGATAGTTGTGCCACAACATAGTGTCCCAGGACCCAAGTTTGAATCCCTCCTAAGCTGCTTCCTACCTGGGTGACCTTAAGCAAGTCACCCTTTGTAGTCATGAGTTTTCTCATCTGTAAAATGAATGGGTTGGGCAGCTATGTGCAAGGGATAGAATACTGGCCCTGGAGTCAGGAAGACTCATATTCCTGAGTTCAAATCTGGTCTCAGACACTTACCAGCTGTGTGACCCTGGGCAAGTCACTTAATCCTGTTTGTCTCAGTTTTCCCATCTGTAAAATGAGTTAGAGAGGAAAATGGTAAACCACTCCATTATCTTTGGCACATACACACAAAAATGAGTTCACAAAGAGTAGGATCCAACTAAAAAATGACTGAATAACAATGAAATGAAAGGCTTGGATTAGATCATCTCTGAGCTCCTTTCTAACTCTAGAATTATGATCCCATGATTCTTTGGTTAATTCTTGTTAAGGATCATCCAGGAGGGTCCTCAGTAGAACAAATATTGGAAATGTGTACTTTTCCGAGATATATAATGGCTTATAATAGAATTACTAAGTAGGGTGAATCCTTATTAAATTGTTGTATCCCAGAGTTCAGTGAGGTTTTGTGTGTGGGACTGAATATCATGCATACAGGAAAAGCCCTAGGAAAATCAATCAGTCTTTTCATCAACAGGTATTTGCTAAGAATTCATCATGTGCCAGGCACTATGCCAGCCATTGGTGATACAAAGACAAAAGCTAAATAGTCCTTGCTCTTGAGGAGCTCACTTCTCAGACCTCATCACTGTGTGTCTGCCAGTCTCACCCTGGAACTTCCTTGGGCACATAGGGCCTTGTCACCCTAGAACAGCCCTCCTTGTCCCATTGCTGAGTTGGTTCCCCATTTTGAGAAAGTCAACTTTCATTCCTTTTGTGACTGCAATTATGGCCTCCTGGATTTCGGTATCTAGTCCTTGCTAGAGCACATTCTTATTCCCTTCCCCTTTTTCCTTCTGTCCTTCACTTTTCATCTCCTTTTTGTGTGTTGACTTTCCTATTAGAACCCTTGAGGGCAGGAACTGTCTTTCTTTTGCTTGGATCGCTACGCATTTCTTTTCATGCAGTGCTTGCACAGTGCAAGCCGTTGATGAATTTGTGCTCTCTTGTCTTGGCTCTCTCCAGGTATTAGGGGTAGTAACCATTTGAAATTAGGTTATTTTTTTTAATTTTAGACAAATTATAAAACAAATACATAAGAAAAGAAAAATAAATATATGATAAACTTAAATATTAAAACAAATATAAAATAAGAAAAGAAAAAATGTCATGTGCAAAGCAGAATATAAGAGAATTCAAAATATATAGCAATAAATTTCCATTTCAAGAAAGCCTATATATTCAAACCTGCATTGTGTTGAAACTATCTATTTTTTTCTTTGCTCCCTTGTAGGTTTCCACTTTTTACTTTTTTTCTTTCCCTCCTTTCCTCCCTCTTCTTCCCCTAGGCTATAATGACTGGCAGATGTATTTCTATATAGATATTGATATATATATAGATATATAAACATGCATATATATGTACATATATTTAGAAAGACATATTTTCCCTAAGAGATTCTACTCCTAATCTGTTTTTGTTTGTGTATATCTCTTATTGCCTTTCTCTCCTGACTTCTCTACTTTACTTATACCTGCTACATTGCCCTATTATTACTTAACCTATACCCCTCCCCCCAAGGATTCCTCCCTTATCTTCCCATTACCATTAAGCTAAACATCCTTCTATATCCCCCTGTGGCAGTAACCACACTGGCATACCCAGGATGGCTGCTGGCACAGGTTCTTAGATCTGCTTTACTAGGAAAGAGATGTTTAAGGGGTCAACAGTCTTTTTAATTATATTCACTAATTCAGGTGAAAAGTCAGCTGAACTTCAGAGAAAATACAAGCAGAGAAATACAGACCAACATACAGGGTTTCTAAGTATATGAGAAATTAGCACAGATTAACAGAAACATCCAACTGTTTGACCAAGGTAATACATACATAGTTACCAGAGAGAGAAGCACCAACATTTGGGTTTTTCAAAGCTGGTGGGCTCCTTAAAGGTTACCCAGAGTCTCATCTGGTCAAATCACAAAAATTCTCTTTCAATGAATGAGCTCCAAAGCAAAATGTTAACCTCAGGATAT
>JAQQSW010002758.1:0-14866 GCA_028646575.1 Pseudocheirus occidentalis
TAGGGTGGCGATGTGGGAGCTGCGGGACCTTGCTGCTTCTACCCCGTGTTTTATTTCTGCATCACCATGTCTTATTCCCCCCCCCCATTACATATAATGGGCTCCATAATTGATCCTTAACTGATATGGGTTTTATAGAAATGACTTATTAGCATCTCTTCTTTCTTGTAAAGGAGTCACCTCCTGGGTAAATGGAAAGGATAGATGGATTGTCCTACCCACCAATATTTTCTTTTTCTAATCAACAGGCACTCTGAGAATTGACCACAAGGTCACAAAATGTCAAGAGTTAGAATGGGTAGTGGGGTGGTTCATTTTGTATCAGAACAAAAATCCTGGACAAATGACGATCTACTTCCACCTTCTTATTCTTCATATGGGGCTTTGCAGAAATAGTTTCATGACTCTTCCTTTTATTAACACCTTGAAGTACATACACATATGTGTACGTGCATACATATATACATGTATGTGTATGTAAATGCATGTGCATGATATGTCCCACCAAAATCTTCACTTGTTCAGGCTCAATTCCTTTGATAACACCTCATACAATTTTTGAATTCCCTTGCCATTTACAGAAAAGGGAATTCTTTTGGACAAACTCTAGCTTTTTAATGCCTTTCCTAAAATATGATATTTCAAACTAAAGCCCTTGAAAGGGACACCCAACAGCCTGGCAATGCAGAACAATGACCATTTGCCCTACAAACGGGGAACAGAAGGGATGCCACAACAACAATTTAATGCTTATCATGGTGCAAAGTACCTGGTACCATAACAGGTACTTAATAAACCTTTGTGGAATTGAAATTGAAAATGCTACCGAGCATTAATGATTTCTGAACTCTACCAATGTCCAATGTGAGACAGCACTTAGCATACAGTGAAGCAATAATTCACATGCCTTATTGAAAAAAAAGTCTAGAGGCAAAATAGGCCTTGTATCACCCCAGCCTCAGCCATGAGACAAGAGTCTGCTGCTCAAGCTCATTAGTCCTCTGATGACAGGTATATCAGCAGCTTTATTGGCAAACAATGACAAATGCAATTCCATGACTAAGCAGCCTTCATTCATAATTGACAACGTCTTCTTAAAGTAATGAAGTGGTAAAATTTTCCTCTGGACAACTTACTGTGTGCTAGCAAGAGGTTTTTTCCCCAGAGCTGCCTTGCTCCTCATCATTCTGCCTCCCCCACTAGACTTGAGTTCCAAAGACAGAAAAATTGTCTTCCTGTTTCCAATATTACTATCCTTGATTGTTCAGAAATGATGCCCCCAAGAACATAGTGCTTGCTCTCTCTGTGTGTGGCTGTGTCTTGAAAGGCCAGAGGGTGATGACTTTTCTTTTCAGCACCATGAACAAAATGGGGATGATTCGGCAACTTGTGGCTGGAGCACCTGCTTACAAAGCCTGTTGCCATCGACTTCTTAGGCTCCCAGCCAGCCTGAATCCTGGAAAAAAAATTATGCTGGGTGCCTTATTACTCTATTCAAGGGCCTAGTCTGTTGCTGCTGTTGTCAAAATGCAGGGCAAGTCCTGATGTTTGCTAGGATATAAATGGAAGAAAATGATGACATGTTAAATAACCAGATGCCTTAATTAGCCAGGATTGTTTTCTGCACGATAGTATTAGGAGAAAAAGGCAAAGCACAGAGGGGAAAAAAAGAATATCAGAAATTTAATACAAAATAAAAGTTTTCAATCTATTGGCCTACATCTGTGATAACATAATTCCCCTCAATGTCCCTATAGTATTTAACACTGTTAACTACTCCCTCCTTCTTGAAATGCACCTCTCCCCTGAGTTTTCTGGCATTATATTCTTTTGGTTTTCCTTCTACATCTCTATTTTTCATTATATTTCTCTCTGATTCCTCTTCATCTTCCTCTCCCTTCAAAAACAGGTGATCACAAAGGGCCTGTCCTGTGCTCTCTTGTCTTTCCTAAATTTCTCCCTTAAGCAATATCACCTGCCCCCATGGCTTCACCTAGTACTCACTGCTGTGCTGGTAGTTCCTACACCAATATCACATTTGCTCCAGATTCACATTTCTAACTGACTAGTAGATATCAGGACTTTGATGTTTGAACGAGAAACTTGAACTCAGTGGGTCCCAAATCGTATTCCGCCCCCCCCCCCTCTCTCTCTCACTCTCACACACACACACACACACACACACACACACACACACACATTCCTACTGATTTAATCTGTGTACAATACCTTCCAAATCAGCCACCTTTTTTCTGTTCCAGTTGTCATTATCCCATCAGATAGGTGGTACAGTAGATAGAGTAGCTGGTCTTAGAGTCCGGAAGGCCTGAGTACAAATCCTGCCTTAGATGTTTAGATGTATAACCCTGGGCAAGTCACTTAGTCACACCCAACCTCCGTTTCTCTTACATGCAAAAAGGTCTCAAAGGTTCCTTCCATTTCTAAATCTAATTCAGCTATCATCTCTCACTTTGACTTTTACAATAACATCCTAATTGATCTTCAGTCCCTCCTGATTCCAAGTTGTTCCTCTTTCAGTCTACACTATTTATTGCTGCCAGAATTGTCTTCCTAAAAGATGAATTCCAGGCTTGGCTTTTCCCCTATCCAGATGTACGACTTTGGCCAAATTGTTTGACTTCTGTGTTACTTACTTTTCTCATCTGTAAAATGGGATGTCCAGATTAGATCATCTCCAAGGTCTCTAATCCTTTTGAAATCCTAATCAGCTCTTGATTGTGTCATTTCCAGGCTTAAAAAAACCATAAACAGACTCCATTCCTCCCTTCTCCTGGCTTCTCATTGCCCTCCCAAAATTAAATTAAGATTTTGACACAGAAGTCAGAACTTCCCACTCTTTTGCCCAAATCCATCTTCATGGTTTTATTTCTCATCATTCTTTTTCAAGAACTCTGT
This sequence comes from Pseudocheirus occidentalis, assembly GCA_028646575.1. Lineage (NCBI taxonomy): Eukaryota > Metazoa > Chordata > Mammalia > Diprotodontia > Pseudocheiridae > Pseudocheirus > Pseudocheirus occidentalis. Next base: position 2,917 of record JAQQSW010002758.1, read on the forward strand.
ACATCAGAAAAACTCGACTTTCCTTTTCCTTTTATGTTTTCCTGACCCCATACCTTTGTTCAGGTTGTTTCATTTGCTTAGAATGCCCTTACTAATTATCAAGATTCTTCCTATTTTGGTCCCGTTCAGTTCCTACCTCTTCTATGAAATCTTTACTGATCCCTCCAGTCAAAAGTAATTTATTTCTTGGAATTTGCATTCCAAGAGTACTTTTTTTATGGATCCCTTAATAATTCTTATTGGCAGGTATGTGTAACCAAAGGGGGAATTTGTTAAAAAGAATCTAAGGCTCCAGCAGAAATCTCCGCTAGCTTTCTCTAGTTCGGTTGTTCATGCCCCAGGTCCATCTGTATGGTAGCCACTATCATTAAAAGTGTCTATGTGAAGTCTTATTTAAGAGCCCATTCCCTAAGCAGCCCCTTTTTAAAATTTCAAAGACTAAAGTCCATTAAATTGTTTGATGGCATTGATTCTGATGGTAATTTAACAGTAATAAAAAAGAATTGTCTAAACCTAAATCACATGGTTGAGTGGTAACAGGAGAAAAGTTGGTCAAAAGGATAGTCTTAGGCTAAATACATCTACTGACTTGCCAGCTGGTATAATTGTCATAGACTCTATGCAGATCAAAAAACTTCAACTCCCCTTAGCTAAAGAGAGGCTTACCAGGCTTTGCATTCCCAAGAAATAGTAGCTTGGAATAGTGGGTGGTCCAGAAACTGAATAGATGAGGTCTAATGAGAGGAAGCAAATAACAGCTCAGTGAACCATGAGAGACCACTGCATACACCCATCAGAGACAATGTGACAGTCAATGAAGAGTAGAGTCAAGATGACCTCCCAGTTCTGCAGTAACAAAGATGTCAGTTGCTCTGGCCACATGTGTACATGTTGTATGTGTCACTTCATATGGCACCTCTGTGCATGTGTCCAGACCAATGTGTTCTCCATAATGCATGCCCCTCTTTGCATGTCCCTTGGACATGAGTTTTCTATGCATGTATGTTCCCCCTGCTGGTGATAGGGTAACCTGTAAAAGAACATATCCCTGCTGATTTTGCCTTTCTTTTCCTGCAACTTAATTTACTAAACTGTCTTTCTATAAACTAAGGTTATTAATCTGTTGACTTAGTAAAAGTAAATCCATAGATGGAGGCTTATTAGAAAAGGTTTTTAGTGAGTGCTAACCCCTAAAGTGCTTTGAATCTCAGATAGCTTTTTAGGCATTCATATGTGAGAGGAAGTCCAAATACTACAAAAGAATACCCAGTGCTTAAAATGGTCTATCCTATGGAGATAAAATTCACTTTAAGGAAATAAAAATAATAATAATAGTCACTTTTTATACCAATTTACAAAACATTGGTCGATGTTTTAGTCTGATGGAGACATTCCTTTGTGAGCAGTGAGCCAGATTCATTAGAACTTTCTCTAAACTATACCTTCCAAAAGTCTAAAGTCTTTCTGTCTGCTTACTTCCTAAATACCTGAGAAGAGGATAATCCAACATGCTTCCCCTGGAAAAAGAGCTAGCACCTTGTTCACCTGGGACAACTTCATCTTAATCAGTTAACCATTCTATCAGGCATGTGGATGTATATGAATGGTGACACACTGGATGGAATGATAATAGTAACTTCAGGCTATATTGTGGGTGCTGTGATACCTGAGACACCATAAAACATAAGCAAGAAGTAAACTGCAATTATTATTCCTAGAAGATTACTGCTTTAGTGATAAAACCTAGTTTCTAAAACCCATAATATCAGTTCAATGGCAGGTGCCAGGCAAGAACAGCTTCTCTGCTTAATTATCTAGTTAGAGCTAGTGGCATTCCCCCCAATATCCCTAAACACCAACTCCTTTGTGTTCAAGTATCAAATCAGGCACCAGTTGGGGTCTGGAAGCAGTTTCTCTGTAGGAGACACCATTGCATAGTTACGGACTGGGGTCATCTTCTGAAGCACCTGGCATTGGCCCCTATTGGAGGCCCACATGATGTACAAAAACATCATTGTTTGTCTAGTCCCAGGAGCTCTTTCTTGAATATGCTTTTGTGAGTGAATAAAGGTGGTTATTGTTTGGACCTTTCCTTCACCAAAAAAATAATGAATCTGATTTGGGGGTTTGAATCGGCAAGGAGCCTAGAAAAAAATCCCTTAAAGACTTGCCTCTTTCTGGAATTATCTTTGAAAAATTCCTTTTCACACACCAGGTATGTTGGATCTGACGGCTCCTTTCCTTAGCTGATACTTAATATTAGTCCTATGCTTCCTAGCATGCAGGAGATTTGATCTGGCTATTACAAATGTAATAAGAATTAGTTCTTTCTTTAGCTAATCCGTTAATCTGTTGCAAACTGAAGCAAGGCGAGATAAGCATAGACAGTGACTACATCAAAGTGCTCCTAAGGGCCCTGTGAAAGCATTTCTAGCAAACAGAGGCAGGATGATGATGTGGAATTGCTAAGATTTGACTTCTTCCCCAGAACTTACTAGCTGTATGACCCTAGGCAAGTCACTCAGAGCCTTCTCTTCCATAAAATACAGATCAATAACTCCTACCTGTTAGGACTCTTGTGAAGAAAGAGCAAATGAGATAATATGCAAATATTTTGTAAATTGTGGGGGAAATTTTGTAAATCTTAAAGTGCTAGATGAATATTAGTTATTATTAAAAGGGCTGGGGCAGCTAGAGGGCATAGTCCTGGGCTTGGAGTCAGGGACACCTGAGTTCAAATCTAGTCTCAGACACTAGTTGTGTGACCCTGAGCAAGTATTTTAATCCTGTCTGTTTCAGTTTCCTCATCTGTAAAATGAGCTGGAAAAGGAAATGGCAAACCAGTACAGTATCTTTGCCAAGAAAACCCCAAACGGGGTCATGAAGAGTCAGACATGACTGAAAAGGACTGAAGAACAGCACATTAAATGGATGTTAGCCTTTTAGTTACTCAAGTCCTGTTTGCCTCAGTGTCCTTGATGTGTGGATAGATGTCAACTCAATAATCCGTGGGCAGACTAAGAGCTTACTCCTTCATTCCTCTTCCTGATGCTTAGATCGGTAACAGGCCAACAGTAATCTAACCAAGTTAGGAGGGGGACTTCCAAGAGCACTTATATGCATGTGTATGTATTCACATATGTGTAAGTTTTACTCCATTCATAAGCACCTGACTAAACCACATAATTTGTAGCATCTCAGGAAAATTTTCCTAGATCCAAAATGTTTCCCTTTCCCACTTATTTGTTTCTGCAATTATACATTACGGTTACTCCCTTAGATAAAGGAATTATGCCCTCTTTTTTTCTACTTAATTTTTAAATTTAAATTTTAGATTTTTTTCTACTTAATAGTATTTTATTTTTTCCAATTACGTGTAAAGATAGTTTTCAACATTCAATTTTGGAAGATTTTGAGTCCCAAATTTTTTTCTTCCTCCCTCCCTTCCCTCCTCCCTCTCCAAGATGGAATGTATTCTGATACAGGCTAGACATGTACAACCATATTAAACATATTTCCACAATAGTCATGTTGTGAAAGAAGAATCAGAACAAAAGGGGAAAACCATGAGAAGGAAAAAACAAGAAAAAGAGAAAATAGCATGCTTCGATCTACATTCAGATTCCACCTTTCTTTCTCTGGATGTAGACAGCATTTTCTATCATGAGTCTTTTGAAATTGTCTTAGAACCTTGCATTGCTGAGAAGAGCTAAGTCTATCAAAGCTGGTCGTAGCAAAATGTTGCTATTACTGTATACAATGCTAGGAGGATCCTATTAAAAGGCAGGTTGTGTTATGCGGCAACTAGATGGTACAGTGGATACAGCACTGGCCCTGAAGTCAGGAGGACCTGAATTCAAATTCAGCCTCAGATACTTACTAGCTGTGTGACCCTGAGTTAAGTCACTTAACCCTGATTCCCTCCTCCCACCCTGCCCTGGGCCCTTGAGGCAGAAATATTATACACCACAATACACTGACCCTCAAGTACATACTAGCACATTATTGGGAATTAGTTTCTTAAGATTAAGTAGCTAGCACCTAGTAGAAAGCAGGCAATAGGAACTGGGAAAGGCACCTAGCAGAAAGCAGGGAATAGGGAATGGGAAAGATGAGCCTTTGTGTTGAAGGAGAAGATCAAGAAAAACCAGAATAAGAAAGGATGGGGGGATGCAGGCCCAGGTGAGGGTGCCACAGTGAAGGACCCTAAGTAGTTTGAGACAGTCAGCTTTGTAGTTTTTCTTAGGTCTATCCCTGAATGTTAGATAGTGGGGAGAAGTGATAAGAAAGGCAGTTGAATTGACTCCTTTCCAAAGTCAAATAGAAAATAGTTTTAAAATCACCCTCTTAGTGGCAGCCGTATCATTTTCTAACTCTATTAGCATTAACAAGCAAGAATAGATTCAAGAATCATGATGCATTTGAATGGCTGTATATATTATTTTTTAAAAATATAATAGATTGATTTTTTTCGAGTATATAGTTGTAACTGATAGCCCAATATTTTCATCCTCTGGGGATAATACAGACTAAGTTCAATCTGGAGGACCACGTTTTATCACATTTAAAGGCTCAGTCTCCTACCCAGGACTTTTCCTGGAAACCCCAGAAAAGAACTTGCATCTATGTCTCCAGAGATATAAAGTCCTTCAAGTCCTATACAAGCATTAATATCAGGTAGAAGTTTGCTTCTTCCACAGAATGAATGCAAAAAAAAACACCTTGAAATACTCAAAATGAGCCCATAAATGCTGAAGCCCATGTTCCCTTCCTTTTCAGGGAGTCCCGCTTTGATTGAAATTCATAGCACCACCCAGGCATTGAGACTCCTCAGGGAGGAAAATGTATTCGGGATCAATAGGCAGACAGTCCCTCATCCTCATGTAAATTTTGCCTGATAAATAATATTAGACATATTTTGATAACTTATTGTATCCATTTCATCTCTTCTCTTCTACATGTGGAATCACAGAATTAAATAATATATCATGTTGATGGTTACCAGGATCTTAGAAATCACAGTTCAATCTCCTCACTATAGATAAGAAAAATGAGTGTCCTAGGAGGAAATGATCTCCTATTATCTGTGATTCTACCATCTTAAATATCTTCCTTTCATGGTTCATTCCTTTTATAACTCTTCAATTTTTTAGTGACAGATGAAATTTAGCTTTCTTCTAAAGACACATCACCTCTTGTTACCTCCTCCAAGACTAACTGCCTCTTCTCTCATATACCCTGTCTGATGCAGAGCCAGGAGGAGGAGCTGACATAATTCTTACTCCCCACTACCATTCTTAGACATTCTCTCTGCTACAGGTATTCAGCAACCAACTCTCCTCCTTTAAAATTCACTCCATCCTACCCAGAAGTTTCCCTGATGGAATGAGAGATATATTTTAATTGGCTCCTCAAAGACTAACCTCCTCGCTAGTAGCCCTTAAAAGAGCAAAACTTGCCCCTCTTAGCAGTCAAACCTTAACATACAGTTTGAGACGGGAAGTAATTTTTTGGAATGTGACCCTTCCCTTCTATGCCCTGTCATCCATGACGCTTTGTATCAGTGCTATCTGCCCAGGGGAAAGCAGCAAGAAGGAGGGACAGAGAAGAGAAGGGACATCAGAACCCCGCAGTTCCAGAGGCCCGAATTCCACAGCCACACGTGTCCCTAGGTAAGTGCCTCACAACACCAAACTCTTATGTTTATGTCCATTCATTCCAGTGATGACATATGCTCTGCTTAGCATAGTTCCTGGTATATAGTAGGCTCTTAATAAATGTATATTGATTAATTGCTCCATCACTTCTGTCTCTTGAAACCTCTACCTCCTGTCAAGGACCACCTCAAATGTAAGATTTTTCTTGATTTCCCCAGTTGTTAGTACGACCTTGGCCACCCTCTAAAAAATGAATTTGTATTTATCTTTATGTAGTTTGAATTTACTCAGTAGAATTAGAGGATTACAGATTTAGAAATGAAAGAATAATTGGAATATAGATTTATAGCTCAAAGGGACCTCACACACCATCTAATCTGCCCCCTTTTAACTGATTTTTTTTTAAGATTAGGAAATTTCATCCCAGGATGGTAAAATGACTTACCCAAAGTCACTCAGGCAGAAAGCAACAGAGGTAGCATTTGAACCCAAGTCCTCAAACTCTAGAGCCAGTGACCTACTTAGATTCTATGTAGTTTTTCTCATTAGAGTGTAAGCTCCTCGAAGACAGGGGCTGTTTTGTTTTTGGTCTTTTTATTCCCAGTGTCTGTATACAATAGGTGCTTAAATGCTTTTAAAAAATTTACTTGAACACTACCCATCGTGCCCATTTTGTTCCATTCCTTTAATTTTATTAATATAGAGAACTTCCCATGAGGAAACTGCTTCTACCAAAGAACTATTTATCTACAACTTTAAAATCTTCAAGTTTTCTAGAACACATTGAGAGGTCAAAGGACTTGGCCAGGGTAATATGGTCAGGAGGTATGAGAGGCAGGTCTTAAGCCCACATCTTTCCTTTCTATTCCTCTATACCAGGTATTCCCAACTTTTGAGTTTTCACAAATCCCCTCCAATAACAATAACAAAATGTGCTGTGAACCCCCCCAGGTAATTCAAAAAACTATTCATAATATTCTGCAATTATTTACTGCTTAAAGCACCATTATGAATTTTTAGTGTGAAAACCTAGGATCATTCATCGTCTCTACTAAAATGGAAACCATTGTTCTATTGGACGTTGCCTCCATTCTGCCTAAGTTTAAGAGAACAGAGTTCCCTTCAAATATACCTTCTTAGAAAGTGAACAAAAAGAGAATAGCGAAATAAAAGTCAATACATTCATTTATTAAAGTATATTTAATTTAGGGGTATCTAGGTGGCACAGTGGACAAATCCCCAACCCTTGAGTCAGGAGGACCTGAGTTCAAACCCGGCCTCAGACACTTACTAATCCTGTGACCCTGGGCCTGACAAAGGGGAAAAATAATATGTGTGCACATGTACACACACACACACACACACACACACTCACACACTTAATTTGACTGCTACATGCCCAGCACTTCTTTAGCCTGACCTTAATTTCTTTTAAGCCACAGACCAAGGCAGAAGGTTACATACACACTGATATTTCATGGCTGATATAATAGATTTCATAGTTTCTGCAACAGATTGAAGCATTTTTTCACTTTTTCTTGCCTTTTTTCCAATATAACTAATATGGAAATATGTTTTGCACAATTTCACAGGTATAATTGAAATCATGTTTCTTGTCTTCAACATGGGTGAGGGAGGAGTGAGAGGGAGAGAATTTGAAACTCAAATTTTTTTTAAACAACGAATGTCAAAAATAAATAATACATTTTTTTTATTTTAATTTTTGCAACGTATTAGAGAAATGTGATGGGTACCGTAAAGTCAAGAAATGGCCCTGACCTTGATTCTCCTACTTTGAATTATTCCTTCTTTTTTCTGGAATGAACAAGTGACCCATGACACATTACAGATAGTCCTCAATTTCTACACAAAGTTATGTTCTCAGAGTTTTTAAGTCACTTGTTTGGCTCTCAATATATATTTGAGTCAGGGTCTTTTGAGTTAAGAAACCTAGGTGTAAATCCTGCTTCTGATACTGACTTGATGTGACCTTGATAAGCCTCTGAATCTCAGTTTTACCATCTGTGAAATGAGGATGATAATACTTCCATGAGCTCCTTTACATGGTCATTGTGAGGAAAGGGCTTTAAAGCTCCATGTAGATGCATTGTTTTGAATTTCAGAATTTTAACAAATTAAACTTTTTAATTTTAACATTTATATAGTACTTTACAGTTACAAAATACATCACCCACATGATCTCATCTGATTTTCCTGAAAACATTGTTTCCCACTAAAATAATATTATAAATAGCAGAGAGATTCCCAGGGCAGCTTGTAAAAGCCTCCTTACCTGGTAGCCTAATAATAGTTCTATCCAGTCTTAACAACACTATTCACTTACGACTGCAATTCTATAGTAAAATGCATTCAGAGGAGCACATCTCCCTCCTAGCTTTCTCTGACAAGGGGAGATTCTCCCACCCCCAGTGAAGAGCGGGGACTAGTATATTTATTTTGGTTTTGCTTTTTTTTTTGTAGTGGGAATTAGTATAGTGGAAGAAAGTCTGAAACCTGGTCAGAGGACCAGGGTTCAAACCCCAGCTGTGTAACTTTAAGTCATTTTACTTCTCTGGTCCTGAGTTCTTTGATCTGTAAAATCCAGGGTTTGGACAAAACAATCTCTGAAGCTCTGGCCAGCTCTAAATCTCTGTTATTCCCCTAGTTGTAAGTTGTTGACAGTGGCTTTCAGGACCTGAGGTAGCTGCTCCTGCAGAGGAACAAGGAATGGGGGAGGCGAAGGTAAATGGGGGTAAGGCAATGAATCTAATATAAGGAACAGAAAAGTGACTTAATGTGTGTGGAGAGAGAGATGAAGGCAACAAAGGAAAGAAGCAAGCATTTTTTAAATGTCTATTATGCTCCAGGCACTTTGCTTAGCTAATTTACAAATATCTCATTTGATCCTTGGAACAATCCTGGGAGGTAGATGCTAGTATTATCTTTATCTTATAAAAGAGGAATCTGGCAGGCGCTGACACTTGCCTTTCCTTGTGTCCCTAGCATTTAGCAGACAGAGGTTAAGTGACTTGCCCAGGGTCACATAGCTAGTGTCTGAGGCCGAATTTGAACTCAGGTCTTCCTGACTCCAGGCCCAGTGCTTAATCCACAGTATCACTTAACTGTCTATAAACATAGGAACTAAAATAAGATATTCCTTTTCTCCCTTCTGTTTTCCTTTATCTAGCAAGACTATCAGTAGCTCCAACTAGGTTTTCTTTCTCCCGAGCAACACTGAAATGAACACATTAAGTTTCAGGGACAGGAACAGATCATTAAAGAAATGGTTGGTGAACCATCATCAGAAAGGGAAGCAGCAATTACACACAGCAGGCATAGCTTTATCAAGAACAAGTCATGCCAGAAAATGTGGGGAAAAATACTAATCCCATTTTCCTTCTTAACAAAATCACTAAACTAGTAAATAAGGTATTGAGTGCTGTCAGAATTTGTTAGATTTTAGCAAAGTTTTTGCTAAGAGAGAAATAGACTGGGTAACAATACTGTTAGATGACTTCAGAACTGATTTCATGGCTTGGCTTAAAGAGCAGCTGTTAATGATTCGATGTGAACATGACATCAAACTTCATCATTCAACCAAAACTGTTATCTCCAAAGTTACCAATGATTTTTTAATTACCAAATCCAATGGCCTTTCTTTGGTCTTCATTCTGCTTGGCTTCTCCATGGCTTTGGATAGTGCTGATCACTCTTCCTTGATGCTCTCTTCTCCCTAGGTTTTCTGGGCACCATTTTCTCCTGGTTCTCCTCTTATCTATGTTACTGCCACTTCTCAGAGTTCTTTGTTGGATCTTCTTCCAAATCATGTCTCCTAACCATAGACATCCCTTGGGGTTTTGTTCTGGACCCCCCTTTTTTCTCCCTCTATATTGCTTTAATTGTTGATTATCAACCATCAGCTACCATGGATAGCCATACAAACATATGTATGTGTGTATGTATATATAGTATATATTTGTTTGCTTCCTGTATCCATCATTAGATTGTGACTTCCTCGAGGGCAGGGTCTGTCTTTTGCCTTTCTTTGTGTCCCCAGCAGTTAGCATAGCACTTGGTATGTTGTAGAAGCTTAAAAAAAACCCTTATCGACTCTATTGATTGACAGGAGGTCCCCAGTAGAATACCTTAGGGATCTGTGTTTAGTTCTGTGCTATTGAATGTTTTTATCAATGACTTGGATAAGGGCATAGATAGCATGTCTATCACATTTTGAGGTGACAGTAAAATGGGAAGATTATTTAATACACTGAATGGTGGAGTTAGGATCCAAAAGGATCTTGAAAAGGTTTAAGCATTAGGTTGAATTTAATAAGATGAAATACAATATAGGGATAAATATAAAGTCTTGCACTTGAGAAAAGAAATCAATTTAGTAATTACACAACAGGAAAGCATGGTTACATAGCAACTATTCTGAAAAATGTCTGGTTCTTATAGTAAATTGCAAGAGCAATATAAGCCATCAGAGTGGGGTAGCAGCTGCCCCCTTCAAGGTTGATATAGTCAGGCTGCATTGAAAGGTCTGTCTTCCAGGAGTAAGGAGGTGACCACCCTTGTATTCTGCTCTGTCAGGCCTCATTTGAATACTGTGTTCCTTCTGGGCAATGTAGTTGAAGGAAGAGGGCAACAATCTCTAACATGCACAGCGGGCCATAAACCATCTTGGCAGGAGGGCTAAAACAGGTTGAGGGTAACTGAGAGACATTAAAGCTGTCGGGGAGTTAGGAGAATGTCTACTCCAAGCAGGTGAAGACTTCCTCAGGTGGAATGGGCAGATGAAAACAATTTGTTCCAACAGCCATAAAGGTGTCTGAAGCAGGCGCTGTGGTTAGACACTTAAGGCACCAAGGTCGTCCTCTGCATCCCAGGTCATCACAAGTTGTCTTGCCACTTCAATGACTCTAGAAGAAAGAGTGAGACTGATGACTTCATGCAACTCTGCCTCACTTAAACTCAATTCACACACCAGACATCACCCTATGACATCATGGGTCTTCTTCAAAAATGAAGGACGTACAACAGTATGAACAAAAATAAACTGGAGAGTATCTAGAGGAAGGGGAGACAACTTCTCAGTCATAGCAGGCAGGGCAAAGGAGGGTGTATGTCAGTTGGGCATAGGTAAATCAGAGACTTGTATCCATTGTCTGTTCCTAACCTCTCCCGATCAGGTTCTGATGTGTCATCACCTTTCTATTAGTCACAGGTCATGTGAAGTGAGGCAGACACTTTGACATCCTCTCTAGGGAGTGTCAACAAAGCATGACTCATGAGCACTCCATATTCCTCATTGTCATCTTAAAAAAAGAACCTATACAATTCAGTGAGAGTTTTTGTTGATGGAAAAATGTTTTCATCCTCAGTAGTCTCAGACTACTTGTTAACTACTCTGCTGCTTTCCATTGTGGGTTTTTTGTTTTTTGTTTTGTTTTGTTTTTGCCCACACTTCTGAAATTCAGATCTGCTTGGGGTTTTTTTAGGGCTATTTCTATGAGGAAAGGCAGTGCAGAAGAAAGGGACCAAATACAGAACAGTGGCAGGCAGGAATAGCAAATAGCTATCTTTCCTGGCCAGAACGCACTTATTTATTGGGCAAGTTAATCTTCCAGCAATGACCCTTCCCTTCTTCACAAACATTTTTCTTAGGGGAAAGGAGAATATATGCAATGCCTGTTCATCTTTAAATCCAAAAGAAGAATTTAAATCTATAAGACTTATCCTTGGATAGAAACCATCAGTGACCTGGTATTTTCAACTTAACCTATTGAACGGCTCTGGGAGTAGGGAATCTGTGGCCTCCAGGCCACATGTAGCCTTCTAGGTCCTTGGGTGCAGCCTTTCGACTGAGTCCAATTTTATAGGATAATTCCTTTTATTAAGGGGATTTGTTCCGTGAATACATAATGAGGCCACACGTGACCTCGAGGCCACAGATTCCCAAGCCCTGATAGGCCAACTATTCAGTTATAGAAAGTGAACAGATGATGCGAGAAAGTCATGAAAAGAGAGTCAACAACCTGACTGAAGAAAACAATACCTTACAGAGCAAATTATCTCACACGGCAAAAGAGGCCCAGAAAGCCAATGAAGAGAAGAATGCCTTAAAAAGTCGAATTTGCCAGATGGAGAAAGAGTCTCAAAAGCATTCTGAAGAGAATAATTCCTTCAGAATTAGAGTGGAGCAAGTGGAAGCTAATGACTTTATGAGAAACCAAGATACTATTAAACTGTTACAAAAAAATGAAAAAATAGAAAGCAATGTGAAATATCTC
>JAQQSW010002759.1:0-14865 GCA_028646575.1 Pseudocheirus occidentalis
TCTAGATTATTCCAGCCACAATTTTTACTAGGGATTCCAGTGAAAGGGAAGCCTTGAGTGATGGGAAAAGGGAATGAGGGAATGTGCAGCTGCCTTCAACACCAGATCTCTAGTCTCTGGATTCCCCTCATATAATCCAGCTGGAGCTTCTCTCTCCTTGTACAGTGCTGCATCATCTCCTACTACAAGCAAAACTGAAAATGAAATTCCCTGCCCTGAATTCTCCTTCCATCTTGGGGCTCTGGTAAACATTCACCAGCTATAGCAATCCAGGCAACTTTCTACTCTGCCACAGAGCTTTAGGTCTAAACAATTTCTCTGTATCAACAAGATACCACTCATTAAACCTTATTTCCTTTAAGATTACTTTTAAGTAATACTTTCCACACAGAGTCTTTCCTGATAGCACCAACCACTTAGTAACTATAATTACAAGTGTAATTAAAATATAATCCCTCTCTTGCTAAATGTAATTTTACTACCTTATTTTTATTGTTAATATATTTTTTACATTTGATGCCAATTTTAATACATATATCCTGAGTATGTTTTTATTTATATAGAAGTGACTAGGAACAATAGTAAAGACAGAGCTGAACTTGGAGTCAGGAGGACCTGAATTCAAATTCTGCCTCAGGCAGTACTAGATGTACAACTACCAGCAAGGCATTTAGTCTCTCTCAACCTCAGTTTCCTCAGTTGTAATATGAGGGTAATAATAGTACTTTTCTCAAAGGGTTGTGGTGAGAATCAAATGAAATAACATTGCTTTGCAAATTTTAACACATGTGTATAAATGCTGGGGCAGCTGGGTGGCCCAATGGTTAGAGTACACAGCCTGGAATCTGTTAGAACTGAGTTTAAATTTGATCTCAGACACTTACTAGCTGTGTGACCCTGGGCATGTCATTTTACCTTGTTTGCCTCAGTTTCCTCATCTGTAAAGTGAGCTGGAGAAGGAAATGGCCAACTACTCCAGTATCTCTGCCAAGAAATCCCAGTGGGGTCATGAAGAGTCCAGACATGGCTGAAACAATTCAGCAACTGCAATAACAAAATAAATTATCATTATCAGCAGCAGCAGCAGCAGCATCATTATTATAGTTGTTACTATTATAATACATATTTTGTGGTTCAGTCATTTCAGTAGTGTCCAACTCTTTGTGACACATTGCATAAAGTTTATTTATATAATTACGTAATATAGAATGTTACATTATACCTAATTTCCCCCAAAAGAATATAAGCTCACTGAAAGAAAACAAGGCTTCTTTCACTTTTTTTTGGATTAGAACAGTTCCCAGCACGCAGTAGGTGCTAAGTAAATGTTTCTTGGTTGATTGATTGAGTATACACATGGAGCTTAGTAGGCAGGCCACTGACAGGAAGGGCCCGCTTTTAGTCTATAAACTACTGTCTTGATGATGAGGTGACCTGTATAAACGGATCAGAATCTTCTGTCTCGGATTCCTGTTGTTCCTTCTTCCCCAACCTGTCCGTGTCTTTGCGTTCCCTCTTACTCTGTGTGTGTGTGTGTGTGTGTGTGTGTGTGTGTGTGTGTGATCAGCAAGCTTTTGTGTCAGGCACTGTGCTAAGTGTCTAAGTGTGCTGGGGATGAAAATAAAAAGCAAAAACAATGTCTGACCTCAAGCAATTCACATTCTAACGTAGGAGACGCGCTAGTAGATGGATATATACAACGTACAGATAAGAGGAAGGCAACTTTGGAGGGGAAGGGACTAGTAGATGGGGTGGAGAGGGAACCTGGAAAGTCCAGCTGCAGAAGGCGGTTTGGAGGCTTCAGTTGACTTTTAAACTTCTCCAGGGATTTTAAGAGACAGAAGAAAGGCAAAAGAGAATTCTAGGCATTGTGGCAGCCAGGGCAAAGACGCAGAGGCAGGCTATTCATTGAGCATTATGGATAAGAAATAGCAAATAAAGCCGTCTATCTGGACCATTGAATGCATGGAGGAGAGTAACATCTAAGTAGACTGGAAAGTAGAAAAAAGCATCAGGTTGTAAAGAACCATAAGTGCCAAATAGAGGGATTTTTTTTTTAATCCTCAAGATAATAGGGTACAGCCAGGTGGCACCATGGATAGAGTACCAGACCTGGGGTCAGGAAGACTCATCTTCTAAATTCAAATCTGGCCTCAGACACTTACTAGTTGTGTGACCCTGGGCAAGTCACTTCACCCTGTTTGCCTCAGTTTCCTCATCTGTAAAATGAACTAGAGTAGGAAATGGGAAACTACTCCTTTGTCTTTGCCAAGAAAACCCCAAGTGAGGGTCACAAAGAATCTGACACAAATGAAACAACCGAACAACAACAAGAAGAGATAATAGGGAGTCACTGGAGTTTATTGGAAGAGATAACAGGGAGTCACTGGAGTTTATTGGAAGAGATAACAGGGAGTCACTGGAGTTTATTGGAAGAGATAACAGGGAGTCACTGGAGTTTATTGGAAGAGATAACAGGGAGTCACTGGAGTGAGTTTATTGATTAGGAGGGATAAGATGGCCAGACATGACCTTTAACAAAATCACTTTGGAAGCTATGTGGAGGCTAGATTGGAGTAGGAAGAGGTTTGAAGTTGAGAGATCAGATAGGAGGCTATTATAATAGTACAAGTAACAGGTGATGAGGGCCTGAGTGGAGAGAAGGGCTAATATGCAAGAAATGGTATGGACATAGAAACGATCAGATTTTTTTTTTAAATAGTGATCTAATTTTACTTTATTTTTAATTTTTTAAATGTTTTAATTTTTAATTTTTTAATTTTAAATTTTTAAATTTTAATTTTTAATTTTTTAAAATTTATTTATTTTTAGCTCACAACATTCAGTTCCATAAGCTTTCTGAGTGTTAAATTTGTCTCCCACTCCCTCTCTCCCCTCTACTCTCCCCAAGACGGCATGCAATCTTATGTAGGCTCTACATATACATTCATATTAAACATATTTTCACATTAGTCATGTTGTAAAGAAGAATTATAACCAGCGGGATGAACTGTGAGAAAGAAGAAACAAAACAAAAGGGAGAGAAAATAGTATGCTTCGTTATGCAGTCAGACTCTGTAATTCTTTCTCTGGATGTGGATAGCATTTTCCACCATGGGGCTTTTAAAGTTGTCTTAGGACTTTGCGTTGCTGAGAAAAGCCTGGTCTATCAAAATAAGTCACTGCACACTATGGTTGTTACTGTGTACAATGTTCCCCTGGTTCTGCTCTTTTCACTCAGCATCAGTTCATGTAAGTCTTTCCAGGTTTTTCTGAAGTCCACTAGAGTACTATAGTATTCCATTACAATCATATACCACAACTTGTTCAGCCATTCCCCAATTGATGGACGTCCCTTCAATTTCCAGTTCTTGCCACCACAAAAAGAGTGGCTATAAATATTTTTTACATGTGTGAAACAACCAGATTTTGCAGCTGATTGGACATCCGTCTGTAGTAAGTTCAGAATGAGACCTTGAGAATAACACTGAGGTTGCAAACCTCTATAATTGGGAAGAATGATGGTGAATTCAACAGCAATAGGGAAGTTTGAAAGAAGAATGGCTTTCTGAGGACAGATAATGAGTTCTGCTTTAGATGCACTAAGTTTGATATGTCTCCAGGACATTCAATTCAAAATGTCTTATGGGCAGTTGGTGATGTGAGACTGGAGCTCAGAAGAGACCGGGGACAGATGTGCAGGTCTTGGAATCATATGCATAGAAATGATTACTGAGTCCGTGGGAGCTGTTGAGGTCAGCAAGTGAGAAAGTCTTAAAAAAAAAAAAAAGGTCACCTGAAAAGTACACCCAAAATTAGCAGACATGACATGAATAGTGATAGAATAAGAGAACTAAGGACTGATCAAACAAGTAGGAGAACCAAGAGAGAACAGCAGCATGGGAAGAGAAGGGAACAAATATTTATATAGCACCTACTATAGGCAAGTTTGGACACAGCACTAAACACAAGAAAAAAAAAAGATTTGATCTCATTTTATCCTCACAACACACCTTCAAGAGATCAAACCTATTTTAAATTGAGGAAACTGAGGCAAACAGAAGCTCAGGGTCACACAGAGAATAAGGCTAGATTTGAACTCAGCTCTTCCTAACTCCAGGCCCATTATTCTACCCGTTGCACCACTTCTAGACCCAGAAAAGAAAGACTGTCTAATAGGAGAAGTTGGTTAACTTCTAAATAAAATACTACACAGAGGTCAAGAAGAATGAGGACTGAAAAAAAGACTGTTAGATTTTGCAGTTTCATGATCACTGTTAGCTTGGAAGAGAATATTTTTCATTGAGTGATAAGGTTGGAAATTGGGTTCATAAATTGAATGGCTAGACTCCAAGATTAATGATTTGAGGTCATTTTGGAAGACTCCAATGGAGTGCCACAGGGAATCTGAGTTTGATCCCAGGCTATCTTAACAGAGTTTAGTTGTTAAAACTGCTGCTGGACCCAAGAGGCTGAGGTACTGTAATCTCTCCCTCTGTACTAAAGGGGTCCATCTGCCAGAGGCTGGTTGCATGTGGTTCAATCAGCCTGTCCTCTAGTAAAAGAGCTTAAGTGTCTTTTATCACACTGTTTGGTTCATTACACCTGCCACCACAAAATTCCTAAGAAAAATTACCTAATGTTTAGGCTTGACTCATGTCTAAGTTTTTCCCAAAGGGAGGACTACATTTACAACGTAAATCAAGTATGAGACAGGTATTTATTTTACCCCAGAACAAAAGAAATGTCCATACAAAGGACTGCCCCCTTGTCATATACAGAAAGACTTGAAACAGGATTCAATAACTTGTTAACTGCTATATACTCTGCACAAATTTACAGAAATATAAACAACTGGACAAACAGCAGTACTAATCACTCTGATACTCTGCTAAGAGCCTGAGACAAACATTGGAACCTGAAAGAGTATGGGGTTTGCTGAATAAGCATTGCTACATTTCACCTCATTTCTGTACTATACAAACAACTTCAGGTCTATTAAGCCACATCAGAGATTGAGTTCAACCTCTTGTCAGGGGTCATTTTCTTTAATACAAGAAGCTCCCTTTTCTGATGCATGAATTACCTGGCTACCTGCCAGAGGTAGGTAACTGATAGACCCAATATTTCTAACCCCTTGAACTCATGGGGTTGTCTCCAAAGACTGTACATACCAATTTCAGGTTCCTGTTCAGTCACTTATCATCAAGCAAAGAAACAAAACAGAAGAGGCGGACAGAGATCAGGGATGCTAGTTTTGGTTGGGTCCCCCTCTTTAGCTGTCATTTAAGAGTAGTTGCTAGCCATATAAGCATACTAGGGGAAGCCTTTAACCCCAATCCATCCAGGTAGTGGCTCAAAGGAAAACCATACTCTTTGCAGCCAGGAAAAGAAAAGAATGTTAACCTGGGTTTCAATTACCTCCCTGCCTCCAAACCCCCCTATGGCCCTTGTAGCTATAGAGCTTCAAGGGACGGTAGATGTAATAGAGTTCAACCTGCTCATTTATAAATAAACTAAGGCCCCCTTAACTGCTGCTAAGTGACTTGCCCAAACTCACACAGATAGCAAATTACTTGGACTCAAGTCTTCTGACTCCAAAGTCAGTTCCTTTACCCTGAACTCTGCTGCATCCCCTAGGGCAGGGTATGACTTCCACTAGGTATATGAAATTGCTTTTACTAGTAAATAACTGCTCAGTCATTTACAAGGGAGGATGGGGAGGTGGAAACATATCAATGTAATCCCTGTCCCAGAGCCCATTGGTATGGAACTCTCTCCTAACTGATGGAGATGGAGGTTTTGCTCTCCATGCAATAGATGTAACAACAAAAATGGAACAGTCCCTTCCCTTTAAATTCCAGTTGTGCCTCCCTCTTCCTTTTTTCTCAGCTTCCCAGATAACTGAAAGTTAATGTAGGTGTTACCACACCTTATTAGGAGGGCTTTCTGAGGGTTAAATTGTCTGGATCAATGAAAATAAAAATGAATATCACCCATTTTAAAAGAAGTGTTTATTTTAACAAATAGCTTCGACGTGAAAGGATTTTAAATTTCCAAAGAAACAAAAACATATGGTAAGAATCAGAAACCAAAGGCACTAGAGGGATAATCTTTGGAGTGTTGGAGTCACATATTTCTTTCGACTTTTTCTCTGGTCATCTTATAATAATAATAATATTTTTAGAGACATCTCACTCTAAATATCCACATGGATTATTTGTGCCCGGCCTGTGGTAGAGCCTTCTGATCACTGGTCTGATCAGTCAGTCAGGCACACTCTGCCATGACTCTACCAGAGTGATGTCATCTTGGTCCTCTTCAAGAATGCAGGACAACAACCATTTCTTCCTTCATAAATCTCTCAAGTCTATCCTCCTCTCTCCAATCATATGGTTATTACCCTAGTTCAGTCCCTCTCCATTTCTCACTTGTACTATTGCAATGACACCTTGTTCGGCTTCCCTGCTTTCAACCTCTCTTTCTAATCCATCCTCCTCTCAGCTATCAAATTAATATTCCTGTAACATAAATCTGATCACATTACTCTCCTACACAAAAAACCTTCAGTGGCTCCCTATTTTCTATAGGATCCAATGCAAACTCTTCAAACCCTCCATAATCTGGCTCCCTCTCTGCCCTTTTTTTATATTACTTTCTGTGATAAGAGAAGCAACATGGAGAAGTGGATAAAGAGAGAGAAGGCCTGGGCTTGAGGCTTGTCTCTGGCACATTCTGACTGTGGGACGCAGAGCAAATATTTAACTTCTCAGTGCTCCAATAATAGAGAGCATTGATCGTTTTTAGGTTAGCAAAGTGCTTTACATGTATTATCTCATTTGAGAGTGACTTAATGTTCTTATTATAATTGATAAGTATAACTAATAGAATTCTATGAACATATAATTATGATATTGATATATAATTGCTATGACTAACAATATAATCTATTTACATTCCTATATCAATTAATTATAAATAATCGATATATTGATGTAATGGGTAATTATAAGTTCCAGAGAAGTTGCCAACCTACATTGAATGAGGAAATTTCCTCACTTAATAATTCTCTTTACCAAAGAAATCACAAGCAGCCCTATGCCTGTGATAGTTTGAAAAGCCTCTATGGCTTTTAAGACCTCTCTGAGAGAAGCCACCCTATGGCTACCCCATCTGTTCTTCCCTTCCCTGGAAACTTCTACGTATCATGTTTTTTTAATCCCTGTTGGATTTACCACCAGTCTCTATCAGTGACATCAGAGATAAAAAAAAATCACCCAGACACATCTCAATGAGAATCTGCCCCTTACCTGTAAAACCTAAGATTTTCGTTGCCTTTTCAAGTTTTTGTTTCCCTGATGCAGAGAAATGAAGGACCCAGCCATGCCCAGGATAAGGGCAAGCTTAGCAAAGCTGAGTACTCCATGTCTAAGAAAATCCTCCCTGAGGGATCATGCCCAATCCCCTCCCTCCTTCTGCCATAGCCTTGAGGATCATTATGGCCAAGGATCCATCTGTGACCTCCCTCTAGCCATGGAAACCCAGTCGTTCCTTTACCTCCTAGTGACTGGGTCCTGGACGCTTCCATTGCTTAAAGTTCATAACAAGAATTGTAACAGCAATAGTGTTTTAAGAATAACTTTGAGTGACTAAGTCATTTTAACTATCATAAATACCCAAATTACCTACAAAGGACATATGAAGGAAGATGCTAGCTGCATCTAGAGAAAAAAACTAATAAAAAGAAGTATGTATACAATGGTTTTACATATATGTATATGTGTGCATGTGTTTGTGCCTCTGGGATGTGGGGGACTGAGGGAAGAAAAAAATTACATAATAATTATATATTTAAAAGGAATAGCAAATTGTACATAATAGATTTCATTTTCATGTGCAACCATCTTTTTATTATACTGTTATAAAAATGCTTTTTTATTCCATAAGTTACAAATAAATATGTAAATAAATAAAAGTATAAATAATAACAAAAATTGCTAAGATTTGTATAACATTTACTATATTCCAGGCCCTGTGCTAAGTGCTTTACAATTATTAGCTCATTTGATCATCAACAACCCAGGGAGATAGGTGCTATTATTAGCCCCATTTTACAGAGGGAAGAAACTGAGGCAAATGGAGGTTAAGTGACTTGCCCAGGGTCACACTAGTAGTTAGTAGGTATCTGAGACTGGATTTGAACTCAAGTGTTCCTGATTCCAAGCCCAACTCTCTGTCTACTAAGCTACCTGACTGCCTAAATGAGTTAAAATGTACCATTATTTAAAAGCCTGTTATTTAATGCATCATTAACCTATCTTATTGATAAAGACTTCGTCTAAGTCCCTAAACTGATAGATTGGAAATGGATGAGGATATTTTCCATCACACCCTGTTCCCTATGTGCACCAAGTTGATCTATTATCCTTTCCCTGATTTTGACTTTCCATCTCCTATGTCTGTGTCCCCCTGGTGTTAGAACATGCTTCTCCCTTACCTTTGTTTCCCAAGATGTCTGGCGTTCTTCTACACTCATAACCCTTAACTCTCAGCTCAGTGAAGGGTGGTACTGTGAAATCAGGCTGGAAAGGAAAAAGGGGAAATAAAAAAGGAGGAGGGAGGGGATCAGGTTGTGAAGTAATTTAAATGTCAAAGAAGCTTGTGTAATAGGGCGTTCTTTGAGCTGGGGATTGACGTGGTCAAACCTGTATTTGGGAATATCATTTGAGCAGCTGCATTGAGGATAGCTTTGAATGGGAAGAGACTTAAGGCAGAGAGCCCAGTTGGGAGATAGTTTCAACCCTCCAAGAAAGATGTGATGAAGGTCTGAAGTAGGATCTATTATTATAATGTGGAATAGTGGCTGGAAGACTGAGCTGGGAGTTTGGGAACCTGGCTTAGTTTCATCTACCTTTGAGAATCCAAAGTCTCCATGGCACAATGAGGTATCAAAGAAGTATTTGAGTGGAAAGATTTTAAAATGGAAATTCAATAGTGCAAGATGCATCTTTGATTTTAAAAAATGAAGTGGATTTATCTTCTTTTTGGTGGGCTTTTGGGGGGTAGGTTATTTACTAATGCCCATTTTCCATCAAAGCTACATCTGCTGTTGCATTCTTCATTATTATACCTTCCTCTATGAAACTATTAACTCACATTTTACTTGGAGAAGTAAATCCCGATCTTATTTGAAGTCTTTCTGCCTTCCCTCCTTCCTCCCTCATTCCAACATTCAAAGATCCAGCCGAGTCTATTTGTCTTGGAAGGCAAGCAGTTATGTTTGAAGATGCAGTGTACATTATAAATACATTGCAGCAAATAATATTTTGTACAAGTAGAATGTCAGACTATCCTGGCTCAGCAGCATTTGGGGAGAAAGCATCATGCAGTTTCACCCCTTTATTTAGAAGTAAGATTTGCAAGCTGGCAACCTTCATTTCACCATAGTCTTTAAATTGGGGTGGGACAAATTTACCAAAGCAAGCTAGAGAAATACCCACCAGGCCAGACAAAGCTGGCTTTGCACATAAACAGAGGACCTTTATCCTGCAGAACCTGCTGTCTAGAGCACTTGATTTGGTGTCCAGAAAACCTGAGTTCAAATCCTGCCTCCAATGGCTCACTAACATTTGTGACCATAGAAAACACTTTGAGCCTCAGTTTCCTCATTTGTAAAATGAGAATGCCAGTCTCCTGTGCCCAGAGGCAGCTAGATGGTGCAGTGCTGAGCCTAGAGTCAAGAAGACTTACATTCAAATCTGGCTTCAGATGCTTGCTAGCTGTGTGACCCTGGGCAAGTCACTTTTGTCTGCCTCAGTTTCCTTGACCATAAAATGAGAATAATAATAGCACCTATTTCCCAGGTTTGTTGAAAGGACTAAATTAAAGAACATTTATAAAGTATTTAGCATAGCATCTGGCACAAGATAGGTACTCAATAAATACTTATTGCTCTTTCTTTTTTTCTTCCTTCCTTCCCAAATGGGTCAGTTTCTATCTTGGGATCTGTTGCCACCCCAGATTAAAACTACACAATGATCTTTAAAACAAAGCTCAGGTATAACTTACACCTAAAAGTGGATAACAGGGTTCCCTCCTGCAAAGGCACTCAGTGTGTAATATGGATGTGAGGTACAGGGCAGCTTTTTAGTTCTTCCACCACAGAGAGTACACATGATGCAAAGAACTCACCCATGAACACAAATAGAAGCATAAAACACTTTAGCAACTGGTTACATAACCCGTTAGACTCCCTCTGGAAGGTGAAGGCACTCTGTGAGATTGCTGAACAAATTCACCCTGGGTCTGAACCGCCCACGAAATCCACGGTAGTGGCACAGAGGCCTGCTAAAATCTAGATCTTTAGCCCAGTCCTGGCATGGCTTTCAGCCTTCTGGCTGCAGGCCAATAATAATAGAAGGAGAAGCTAACCTGTATGTAGTACTTTAAGTTTGCTAAGCACTTTACAAGGCCCAGTCTTATTTGATTCCCCTTTTCATAGTTCTTCTCTCCTCTGGGACACATGCTGTTAAGCAATACCACTGTGGGAGACCAATTCCCACTCTCCAACTAAGAGACTCTTCAGTTTGGGAGCCCCCAAACTCAGAACAAGGCAGTCTCTAAGGCTAGAAGCATGCATTCTCGGGATTGCTGGTCTCTGCTCTGTCCTAAGAAAAAGAAACAGAAAGACAGAAGAAGCCAAACAGAACTGAGAGATCTGGGAGCTCCCCTCTCAGGACCCCTTTGACAAAACCAGGCTACTCTCCATGTGGTCTCCATCTTACTGTTTTCTGTGCCTGAACTTGGGTAGGGGAGAATCAATCCCCTCTTCCATCCTCTCTGCAATCTGATCTGGAAGTCCAGGGGAAAGTATATGAAAATTTTTTTTAAATCAAAAAAGGTGGGTCATTTCACAGGTCTTATAGACAATAGAGAGAGCAATTCCATGGCAAGAGGCCATCCCCACTGATCCTTAGGCACTAGTCATTTTGTGGCAGCCAAATCAGAGGAGTTTCCTGTGTCCTCTCAGCAAAGGACTTGGGCAAGGCCCTTAACCCTCACTGGACCTCATGTCCAGTTCTATGGGAGGTGCCCATTCTGACAAAATTCCATGCTCTGTAATCTCATGAAGTCAAGCAGGGGATTCAAATTGATCAGGGGCTCTCCCAATCATTCCCATTACATTTTATTATGTAATTTAAAAAGGTAATAAACTACAAAGTCTAATACATGTTAAATGGAAAGGGATTCAGGGTAACTATAAAAAAATGAACATAGAACCCAGCAAAGGGCCCCAGGGATGTTTCTGTATAATGTGCAAACAACAAATACAAAGGACAGCAGATAATATTGGTTCAGCAAAATAAATTCTCAGTGCATCTGAGCCTGACTAGTGTGTGATAGGCTCATAGGTTAAGAGCTAAAAGAGACACCCTAAAGGTCCATAGATTTAGAGCCAAAAGGGATCCCAGTATAGCCCCTCAGTTCACAGAAGAGGAAAATTAGGTTAAGTGACTTGTCCAAGGCTACACAGTCCATAAAAAGCAAAGGCAGAATTTGAATTCAAGCTTTCTGGCTAATGAGTCACTGCTTATTCTGATGTACCAGGTTATTTGGCCTTAACCCTTCATTTATAAGGAAACTGAGGCCCAGTGAAGGTAAAATCATGTAAGTAAAAAGTGGCTGAGTCAGAATTTGAACTCAAGTCCCCTGATTCTAAGATCAACACTCCATCTTTCTATATTGTTTCATGCTGCATCCTCTCACGTTAGCTTATACTGGGCCTGCCTGGTAGGCTTTCTGTACAATACTGTCCTGTCCAGCTCTTCAGGACCCCATGGGGTTTCCCAGCAAAGATACCACAGTGGTTTGCCATTTCACTCTCCAGTTCATCTTACAGATGAAGAAACAAGGGCAAACACAGTAAAGTGACTTGCCCAGGGTCACACATCCAGTAAGTGTCTGAGGCCAGATTTGAATTCATGGAAATGAGTCTTCCTGACTCCACGTCCAATGCTCTATCCATTATTCTACCCAGCTACCTACCTGATAGAGCAGAGGGACTACTTGTTACTTGAGAAGGAAGTGATTCCAGCCCTGGGAAGAGAGGGTGTTGCTTTGGCTTTTAGGTGACAGAATCTTGGAGTAGAGCTAACCCCCTCCATGAAACCAAGTGCCATAGAAGAAATGACCTTCAAGCTGCTCCTAAATTAGAAGCTAGGAGAGGCCTACCGCCCAGAACAAGAGAATGATTTAGATCTTCCCTGAAAAACCAGTCAAATCCGATGTGACTCCTTCTCTCCACTCCAAGGGCAGCTCCCCTCCCTCCCTACTCAGGAAACATTCACCAGTGAAATGCAGTGCCCGGGGGACAAGTTGGTGAAATCCAATTTTGCTTTAGGAAAAAGCCCATCTTGGCTCCAGTGGCCGGCCAAGCAGCCATGCGGAGGCACACTGGAGATAGCCCCACTTGGAGTGTGTTGAAATTAAGATCCCTCAAGAGAGAAACAATTTTGTGATTTTAATTCACTTGTCAGCCCTGGCATTGAAGAGGGATCTAATTACTGGGATTTCTCATTTTTCAAATGGATGGGTAATTATTGGATTCACTGATCAGTCCAAATGACAACAAACCTTAACCAGCCACAGAACAAACCAGTGGGGGGGGGGGGGCTATTAAAAAGTGGGTAATGAATGGAGAGGCTGCTTCTCACCCCCACCCCCACCCCAACTCACCAGGGAATATATTTGAGGAAGTAAAAGAAAAAGGGAAAAACAAGCCAAGGCTCAGGAGGCCTCTCCTGATATGCACAGGACAGAGAAAACCCACATTGAGTGCAGCCTACTGGCAGTATCAGAAAGGGAGTATGGAGAGGGGAAACCACAGGACTGATAAAACCCAAACTCCTGTGCTTGGGCAAAACATGACTCTTCTCCCGACCGACCGACCGAT
This sequence comes from Pseudocheirus occidentalis, assembly GCA_028646575.1. NCBI lineage: Eukaryota > Metazoa > Chordata > Mammalia > Diprotodontia > Pseudocheiridae > Pseudocheirus > Pseudocheirus occidentalis. The sequence continues at coordinate 12,953 of JAQQSW010002759.1, forward strand.
GATTTGCATGTAAATGATGATTTCCCCTCTCCTCAGTGTCTCAGGCTTCTGGGGACTGGTTCTGCTCACAAGCAGATTCACCCCCACACTGTAGCTTAACGTGGGCATCCCCTCTCTCTCCTGCTCCCAGGCTTGCTTTTCTCCCCAGAAGTACTCTGTGTTGGAAGGAAAGCACAACCTACCAGAATGTCTCATGATTCAGAACCAGTGATTTGGAGTCTGGATGTTCTGTCCCAATTCACATTCCCCTCCCCAGCCCTCCCCCCTCTGCCCCCATCAACAATCGCCTGAGATTTTGGTTGTTCTGTTAAGTTTTCTCCAGGAGGAAAGGTTTCTCTCCAGTCATCTTCCTTTTCCTTCTTTTATCTGGAGGCAGTAGATACAATAGAAAGTGGGATGAATTTGGAGTCAGAGGTCTTGGGCTCAAATCCTGCCTCTGATAATTGCTACCTATGTGTCACTGGGCAAGTAGCTTAAGCTTGCTGGGCCTCAACTCCTTTTTTATACAATGAAGACTAAAAGGTCTCTTCCATCTCCAAATCTAATCTAATTTAATTTAAAATAGTAAGTGTGGCTATCCATAGGGAAAGAGGGTGGTATAACAGAAGGGATATTGGATTTAGAGTCAAAATCCAAGCACTAGTTTTGAATCCCAACTCTGTTCCTTGTTATCTGTTTTAACTTGGGTCCATCTTTCTTAGTCTCAGTTTCCTCACCTGTAAAATTATAGAACTGCAGTAGATGATCCATAGAGACCCTTCTGGTTCTACGTATCTGTTTTACAATCAGGGTCATAACTAGGAATTCTGCTGCCTAGAATAAGGGTTCAAGGACATGCTATGCAGTACGGCTTTAGGATCCTTCCTCCAGCACACATCTGGCTATCATAGATGGCTGTTGGGTTTAGTCTTGGGGTTTAGTCTTTAGTTGCATTTTTGCAACACAAATGAAAACTCCTCAAGTGCCAGAAGTGGATCACAGTCAGAAAACACCATGGTGGGAGAAACAGTGACATCAATCACTTCCTTTCAAAATCAGGAGTATGGTAAGAAGATACAGCAGGAGTCTTTCATGTGGATAATCGATATCAAATAGCTTGCCTCCTCAAGGAGGGAGAGAGAATTTGGAACTCAAAAATTTTTAAATGAACATTAAAAAACTATTTTATATGTGGGAATATTTAACAAAATAAATTAAGATTTTAAAAAATGAGAATAAATAGCATACACTGCAGGTAGTCACGAGGTCCTTTTTGAGAGCTATTACATGGAGAGGTGTTCTAGAACCTGGTCAAGAGAGTGGGATAGTTGGGCTGGATACACAGTGTGGATCGGCAGCTAGGTGGCATGGTAGATGGAGCGTCAGGATTGAAGTCAACAAGTTTTGTTGTTGTTTGGTCCTTTCCAGTCATATCTGACTTTTTGTGACCCTGTTTGGGGTTTTCTTGGTAAAGATACTAGAGCCATTTCCTTCTCCAGATCATTTTGCAAATGGAGAAACTGAAGCAAACACAGTTAAGCAGCTTGCTCAGCTAGTAAGTGTATGGGACTGGATTTGAACTAAGGAAGATGTCTCTGATTCCAAGTCTGTCACTCTACCCACTGCACTACCCAGCTACCAGAAATCAGGAAGACCTGAGTTCAAATGCAGCCTCAGATACTTACTAGCTATGTGGTCTTGGGTAAGTCACTTCACCCTGTTTGCCTCAGTTTCCTCCTCTGTAAAATTAACTGGAAAAGTAAAATGGAAAACCACTCTAGTTTCTCTGCCAAGAAAACACCAAACAGAGTGTGGAGGGTGTGGAGCCAAGATGGCAGCGTAGAAGCAGCAAAGCACCACAGCTCCCACACAAACACGCTAAAAAACTCATAAAATGGGACTCTAAACAGATTTTCAAGCTCCAAAACTCTCCA
>JAQQSW010002760.1:0-14865 GCA_028646575.1 Pseudocheirus occidentalis
AAGGAAGGAAGGAAGGAAGGGGAGAGAGGGAGGGAGGTGGGCAGGAAGGAAAGAAGGGATTAAATTAGAGGGCAAGGAAGGAAAGGAAGGAGGAATAAGGAAGGGGAAGAAAGGAAGGAAGGGAAGAAAGAAGGTTGGAAGGCGGGAAGGATGAGGGAGGGAGAAAAGCTGGAGGGAGAAAGGGAAGGAATGAAGGAGGGACCAAAAGATAGAGGGAGAGAAGACGGGAAGGAGCCAAGGACAGTAAGAAAGGGAGAAAAGGAGAAAGAGAAGGAGAGAATCAAAGTGAAGGAGGGAATCCCTTCATGAATGAACTCTACTGAAAAAAGAAATCATTTCGTTTTTGTCTTTATATTTTACTGCCTAACTCAAAGCCTTCTACAATAGAATTGAACAATTGACAGTGCTAGCAGAGATCATAGATGCCATCTATCAAACTGTCATTTTGCTGGTGAGCATTTCATATGCAGAAAGGTTACATGACTTGCTCCATGTGGCAAGTGATCAATACCAATTTCATTTCCAGGCCATTTTGCTTCCCCCCTTCACTTTGATATCTCACTGCCTTCAGAGATGGAAGAGGGATCAAGCATAGGTTTAAAAACATTAATGCTTTTAAACTATACTGAAGTAATCATAGGGCCAAGTAAATAAATACCAAGTCAATACCCAATCATTTCAAGAGGGAGAAACTGCTAATAATAAAAGGTATCCAAGAAGTCCTTGTATAGGTAGTAGAAGGAAGCTAAGGGTTGTACAAAGTTAATATGAAGAAGGAGAGCATCTCAGTAAAGGGGGATGGCACAGAGGTAAGAGATGGATGGAATGGCACACTCAGAACTGATTGTAGGCCAATAAGTATTAAGTTCCTGATACATAGTAGATGCTTAACAAATGTCTAGTAATGGATTAGTTAATATAATATGGTAACAGAAACAAAAGGAGAAAGGATGTTTTAAATGCCACACTCAGGATTTTGCATTTTGGAACATTTCACTGAGGTGGTAGAAATGCAGCATGAAGTATAGGTAACCACACTTCTGAAGCCCAGTATAAAAACAAGAGCCAGGAAACTGTCACAAAAACAAATGCAGCAAATGGCCTCTGCATTGTTTTATGTGTGTTTGTCTTTATAAAAGTGGAATGCCATGCCAATTATTGTACCTTAGAAACCAGGTATGAAACACCAGCCTAAGTAATTATCAGCACTATTAAAGAGCTGACATCATCAATTCTCCATAAAGGCTTTGCCTTGTGAAATTACCTGCTATTTAATTGTTCCTTTGTAACTGAAGGATTCACTCTGCTTTAATTCCCAACCTTATTTTCCCAGCAATATACTACTCCGTGCTTGTTGCTGGGATGGATACTGATGTCTTGTTAGCTTGAATCCAACCTAATATAGGAACCACTTATTATAATTCTACTATCTATAAGACTCAGGATGTTGCACAATAGAGACTGAATTAAGAGTGTTTAGTTTGAATATGAGCTAAAAGTGGAGACACCATGGATGAGTGAAAAAGAGTAATAGGTCAAAAATTTAAAAATGTAGATTCAAATCTGAGTTCTGCCATGTAGAGTTACCTCAGACCTATCATCTAATGAGTTTAGGTTCCATTTCCACATAGATAGATGCTTTTTTTCCACTGTGGAAAATGTGGAGTGCTATGGCCTAGAAAATTAAATAATTCCATGGATTCAGAATTGGTCGTATGTCCAGAACCAATGGGTCTTAATCTCTAACAGAGATAAAACCTTTCCAGAAATCACTGATGAAAGGATCATAGACTTAGTCTTTGAGTGGACCTTAGAGATCACCACTACTAAGCTGCTAATTTGAATACTGAGAAAAAGAGTTCAAATGATTTGTCTAAGGTGCTAAATATCAAAGTAAGGATATGAGACATTGACTCCAAATTCCATTTGAGTTCCACTCCACCCTATTTGTTTATTTCTTTTTCTTTAATTAATTATGTCATTTTGGGAGGTCCCCAATGGTGTCCATCAATGGTTTCTCTTTTAATATAAGTTCTGTGTGTGTATCAGTGCTTTGTGTAAAGGCATAAATGAAATGCTTATCAAATTAGCCATTAAAATAAAGTGAGCAGAACCAGGAGAACATTCTATACAGTAAATGTAATATTGCATGATTGCATGTTGTGAATGATTTTTTCTGAATCATAAAATGATCCAAGACAATTCTGAAGGAAGTACGATGAAAAATGATATTCACTGAGAGAGATAAGGAGGGAGAGGAAATAGGAGTTTAAAAAAACATGCTGGAACAGAGGGTTTTCCTAATCTATATAAGACTCAGAATTCAAAGATCTTGAAAAATCAGAATATTGGACCAGAATTAACAAGGTGGGATTTAAAGGGTGGGAACATGACATTTTACATTGCTTTAAGAAAAATCAATTTTTCTGGTAAAAGATGAGAAAGTGTGGAGCATCTTGGTGGTGCAGAGAATACAGCACCAGCCTTGAAATCCAGAACACCTGAGTTCAAATACTGCCTCAGACATTTGACGCATACTAGCTGTGTGACTATGGACAAGTCACTTAACCCCAGTTGTCTTGCCTTCTTAAAAAAAAAGATGACTTGGCTTTTTTGGTCTTAGTGAACTACAAGCTCAATATAAGTCAACAGTGTTGCATGGTAATAAAATGATGATGATGATGATGACGACGATGATGATGATGATGATGATGACAGTAACTAGCATTTTATAGTGAATTAAATTATAAAATGGAGTCATGTAGGTGGTGCAGTGGATAGAGCTCTAACTCTTAAATCTGAAGTACCTGAAGTTCAAATCCTGCCTTGGACCCTTAGTAGCTGTGTGATCCTGGACAAGTCATTTAACCCCAATTGCCTCAGAAAAGATTGTTTTAATTGTAAAGTGATTTGTACTGCATTAAAGGCACAACATGCAGGAAAAAAAAGCTTATACTCTTGTTCTCTGCCCTGGAGAAGTCAACAAGAATACAAAGAAAGACAGGAGCAATACCTGTCACCAAGTAACTTATAATTTGATCAGGAAAACAATATGCAGGCAACTATGTACGGTCAAGATACAATCATGATGAATTGATGATAATCTAAGAGGGGAGGCACTCAATTATTGTGTGCAGTTCCATGCTTCACTTTTGAGGAAATGCATTTATAAACTGGAGGGTGCCCAAGTGAGTTTGACCAAGATAAACAACTAAATTCATCAACAAGCATTTATTAGGTACTTTACTATGTGCCAAGCACTTTGACATCATAAATACAATGCATTAAACAATCTGTAGTGAAAAGTGCTTCCACTCTAAAGGGAGTGATAAGAAGGAGATCTGTGAGTCATATAAAGAACAAAAATTAGGAGAATCAATGCAACTAAAGACAAAGTAGTTAAACAGAAGGACTTGGAAAGATGGAATACTTAAGCAAATCACCTCTTTTTCGGCTGAGTTAAAGGAAATAAAGAAATTGAGCCTGGACAAAAGATTTAGAGGGGTTACAGGAGCTATCTTCAAGTATTTGAAGATTTTTTGAGTTGATGAGAACTAAAATGTTTTCTTTTTGTCTTCAAAGGGGAAAACTGGAAGCAATATTTGGGAAATTGCAGAAGGGCAGATTGTGTCTCCTTCTAAAGAGAGACTTCAAAATTTAGCAGTTTTTCCCTTAAGGGGACCCAATAAAAGAATGACTGGGTAAATGTTGGAGAAATCATTTTGTGCTTATGTAAGTTCAAATATTTCACCTCTGATTTCTCTTCCAACTCCAAAATTCTGTGCTTTAGGAAAATCTGGGAAGATTATGGATAGGAAATGATTCAATAAGTTAAAAATTCTCAAAGGTTCATGAAATATAATGCATCTTTCTATATCTTTCACTCTCTCTTCTCACTAGAACTTTAACAAGGAGTCTATTTTAACAAGAAAAGCAATAGCACTGAGCTAATTACACATTGATCTTTTAATAATTTTTGTTTCAACCAAACTTCAAATTCCCTGTATTTGACATTTCATTTACAAAGTCTGTATATTTGTACATGCTGCCCCCTATCCCATTTTCCTGACATGAACTCCTTCCTTTTTCACTTAACCCTTGATGATCTCATTTTCTACCTCTAAACAACAAAGGAACTATAGTAGATCAAAAGTTTTTAATCCAGGGTCCACAAACACTTTTTCATATATTTAACAACTATTTAACATATATAATCAATTTCCTTTTTTTTTTCTTTTTGGAGGGCAGTTGGGGTTAAGTGACTTACCCAAGGTCACATGGCTAGTTTTTGTGTTAAGTGTCTGAGGCCGGATTTGAATTCAGGTACTCCTGACTCCAGGGCCGGTGCTCTATTCACTGCACCACCTTGCCACCCCATCAATTTCCTTTTTAATCAATGTAGTTTATTTCATGTACTTAAAAATATGATTCTGAGGAGTCCATCGGTTTCACCACACACATACACACACACACACACAGAGTTAAGAATGCATAAACTAAATAAACTCTTGCTGCTTTAAATTTATGGTCAATTCTCATCCTAATCCTGGAGATTCCAGGGCTCTATGTTGGATAGTATGGATGATGTCCAATCACCCTGATGTTTTATCTACCCAGCTTGTACTTATTCAATCATCTGACTCCACTGAATCTAGCCCATTGACTTTCTGCAGAGTTGTTCATCATCAAAAGTAATTTATATATTCTTGATTATTCTATAAATCACTACACCTGTCCTATGAGAGTTCACAATCAATAGCAATTCCACAAGACCAAAAACAGTATTTAACTGATTGTTCTCATAGCATTGACATTTTTCTTCATGTCTCAACTGCTAGTTTTGGCCTCAGATTGGAGGCACAACTGTTTATCTTCTAGCGGCTGACTTTTTTTGCATAGAGAAAATCTTTACTAAAAAAAGAGCAGCCTTTGCCTCATAATGCCAAGACAACTGATAAATTTAATCAATTTTGAAGAGAACAAATATTTCCCCCCCAAAAAAAATCCCAGTCATCTCAGCAAATTATTTAGACAACCAGCTAAGTTCTTTTTTTCTTTTTTTGCATTTTTGTTTTAGAATAATCAATAGATCTAGAGAAGACCTTGCAGAATTCCTAGTCATCGACTTATAAAATGATACACATTTTTATGTGGCGTTAGAGATCATCTGGGTAACTCCTTAATTTAACAGATGAGTAAACTGAGAGTCATTAAATGACTTGTCCAGCATCACTCCTCTTGTTTGGTCAGTTCTTTGTTTTAGCTGTCTAGCCTCATTGGTTAGAAGTATAAATTTACTTGCTTAGTTTCGCAAACTAGTTATTAGTGATACTGTTGCTGCTGGCTGGCTGACATTTATATGGTAACTTAAAGTTTGCAAAGCATTTGATGTGCATTTCCTTATTTGATGCTCGTGTCACTTCTGTGATAAGTGTGCTATAGTTATTCCTTTATTTATACATTTATTCTTTCACTTACTTTTCTACATTCTTATTTACTCTTTTGTTCTCTCATTTGTTCTTTTGTTCACTGGTTTGTTCATTATTCGTTCATTTTTTATTTGTGTACTTGTATTTATTTCTTCATATATTTATTTTCTTATTTATTTTTATCATTGATTTATTCATTTATTACTCTTTTCTTCATTCATATATATTCATTTTATTGTATATTTGTTTCTTTATACATACACTCATTTATCTCTTTATTTATTTGTTTATTCACTTGTTTATTTATTTATTTATTTTGTTGTTGTTGTTTAAGCTCATTTAGATATAAGTCATTTGTTTAGACTAAGCCTATGACTTCCCTATGGTAGAAATCTTTGAGTAAGGAAATTCCCTCTGCCAATGAAAATCAGCAACCACTTAACATACAGTGTATGGCAACTTTCTGGTGATACAGAGCAATTGATTTTCCCAAAGTTCCTCTTCCAGTATTGACAGAGTAAATATTTAAAAACGCCTCTTTTTTACTCTAAGACTAGTTTTTGATGCCTTTCACCTAGCAACAGTGATCAAATGACTTGTGTATAAAACAGTTCATGGATTATGCTTTAAAGAAAGTTAAGGATTGGCCTTTGGCTAGTCACATTACCTCTCAGAGGCTCTGTTGACTTCATTTTGAAATGAAGAAGTTAGATCCAATGATTCTAATATCCATTCTGGCTCAAAATCTGTGATGATAAAAATATAAAAGGCTGAAGGGAACATACTCAGACAACAATGGGAATAGTGGGATGTGGAATGTGGTGCATGAGGACAACCAAGTGTCAGTAATAATGATAACAATGACAACTGTAAAAATTTATATGATATATATGACAGTGATATTGTTAAATGTTTTGCCTGTATTACCTCATTTATTCCTTACAGTAACCCTAGGAGGTATGTGCTATTAATACTCCCATTTTATACATGGCAGAACTGAGGCTGAGAAATTAATACACTTGCCCCAAATAACTCAGCAAATAATTCAGACAGAATCTGTGAAGCTATTATCCTCCTAATTTTGCTAAGTCCAACATGTTTTCTTTAACATATATTTAAGTAAGGAGTAACATTAAATTAGTCTAAAAAATAGGTTGGAGCCTTAAGTAGCAAGAAAATATTAGACCCAGTGTGCTAATTCTGAGAGGTAACAGAATACTAAAGAATCAAATTTATATATTTCCTTAAATAACAACTAAGTATTCAAATCATTTCCTGGTTCTTCCTCCCTACTATCTTTCTCTAACATTAATTAAATTGTATTAGTCTAGAAATCCAATCATCAAATGCCAGGGTACTTGCAGATTCTGCTTTGCCATGAAGTCCTTCTAATCAAAGAGCTTGCAAGAGTAAAATGATGACTAAACAAAAATTTCAAAACAGAAATTTCACTGAAATCATTGACAGGTACAGAATTTGAATTTCATTAAATAAATTATGGGAAATGGGTAGAAGAAACAAGACACAAAGCAACTTTAACAGAAAGCTTTCTGTAAGCAATCAGGAAGGATGTTCTAACCACTAAGTGATCAAGCCAGTTTCTCTAGGATGGAACTGTAAATTACCATTTCCCTGGCTCTTTCTTTTGTAGATTCCTGGCTTCTCCAGCTGTATGACTTCTAGTGAATGACATCTAATGCCTCCTATTCTTGAAGTGCACATTAATAAAACATCCTGTGTACTTACCTCTTACCTTGTCTGCTACTCTTGCTCGATGTGACCAAACTGCAGAATCTTCTAGATTTTTAAGGATAATGCTAGTTTGGAATTCTTCCTCTCAAAGAAACATGTATATACATGTCTCTTTATAGAAATAGGGACTTTTTTAGAATGGCATGCAGAGGAGTTTCAGTGAATATTTTAGATTAGATTATGATTTTATTTAAACTTTCAAGTTATTAAAATCCCCAAATCTCTACCTTATATATATATATATATCTCCTTTTAAAAAAATAAATTTAATTGTTATTTTTTGCATCATCTACTTAACCTAATATAATCCTGCCTCTTCCTTTATATAAAATGAATTATCAATTAATTGCCAGGAACTTGCTAGTATAAAGTGTTATCCCTCATCCTTCAGCCCATATTAATGAAACTACAAGATATTCTATAGCCTGACACCTTCATCGTGAGAAAATTTGTTTTTGAGTTACATAATAAATAAATCAATTGATCAAAGATATAAATAAGTCATAGAGTCTCTATTGAATCAAACTTAATCAACCAGTTAGTTGGGTACTTCAAGCCAATTGGATGAACGTGTGTTGGTACTTAGCAAATTTGGTGTAGTTGGTTGATTTATTTATACCACTGAGCCGCCATGTATTGTGGGAAGAAAGAACTCAAGGTTCTGGAGTGTTTTGAGGAGTCAGACTCTATTACCTGTAGTGAGAGGGAAGTAGGAGGAAATTATTTCTCTTTATCCTCCCTATTCTCTTGACCAGTGGATGCTCCAGACTCTACAAATACACTCACCTTCGAAGGACAGAGTTACAATGAAGAAGAAATTTATTAGGAATCTACAAAGGAGAAAAAAGAAACCAGGAGACTTAAGTTTAGCATTTTGACACTTGCACTATCTAAACTTTAACCAATTTTCCCCTGGATTCTATTAGCACTTTGGGGAGAGTATGTGGCAAACTATTGCGGAGGATATTTTTATTAGCAATAGTTTTGTTTTTATTATTATCATTATCATCATCATCATCATTACTATTATACATTAATAAGTATTTCTTTCTTGTATGCTAATAAAGTCCAATTAAGTGTTAAAAAAAAACAATGGGGAATTCATAAGGTGGGGCCTCCTTTTGGTAGGGTAACCCCTAGGACAGTCAGAACTATTCTTAGAACCTGGAATGTAGTAGTCTTGGACCCTTGGGGACCCAACTTCCAATGAAAATTCAGATTTGAAGTTTGAGCCAAGAGGAAGGAAGGAAATTAACATTTATGGAGTACTTATTGGTTCTAAGCACTCAGTAAGTACTTTCCAAATATTACCGCATTTGATATTTAAATAACACTAATTGGTAAGTGTTGTTATTATTATTTAAATTTTATCATTTAGGAAACTGAGGCAGGCAGCTATTGAGTAATTTTCCCAGGGTAAGCCAAGCTAATAAATATCTGATGTCAGACTTGAACTCAGATCTTTCTGAATTCTATCCAAGTGCCCAAACCAAACAACTGTACCAGCAGCTGACCTATAAAGGGCACTGAAGGTAAATCTCCATATTCTTTTTCTTTACTAATATTTTATTTTTTCCCAGTTGCATACAAAACATTTAACATAATTTTTAAGTGAATTCCAAAATCTCTCTCTTACTCCTCCCTTCCCCCTTCCTGAGATGATAAATAGGTTGATATAGATTATACATGTGCCATCACGCAAAACATATTTCCATATTAGTCACTTTGTGAAATAAGATACAAACAAAAAAGAGGAAAAAAAACATAATTAAAGTGAAAAATAGTATGTTTTAATTTGCATTCATACTCCATCAGTTCTTTCTCTAATTCTTTCTCTAATGGATAGCCTTTTTCATCATGAGCAATTTGGAATAGTCTTGGGCAATTATATTACTGAGAAAGGCTAAGGCATTCACAGCTGATCAACATAGGATATTGCCAGTTCTAGTCACTTCACTTTTCATGACTTTATGTAATTCTTTCCTAGTTTTTTGGAAATAAATCTGCTTAACATTTCTTCTAGCACAATAGTATTCCATTACAAGGTGTTTGTGGATTGAAAAGTTGGGAAACCACAGATGTCAGTGATTCAGTCCCCTAAAGCCTGTTCTGTGTTCACTGGGGCCCAGACTGTGCTGGTATTGTTTGAGCTGAAATGTGTTTCTCTCCCAGACTGGCACAGCAGACTTTCCTGTTGACCTTCCATGTTGTCTTGGACTGGATTTTTTTCCAATCTGTATTTTTCTGCATTCAGTTGCTCTAGAATTTGTTTGAAACCATTTTTAACAGATATTTGGTGGGTTTGTGGGGAGATCTCAAGTGAGTCCCTGCCTTTATTCCACCATTTTTTGTTCCACCCCTTAGGACTTGTTTTCTAAACCCAGCATCATGGTACTTGTTTGCGAACCTTGTGAGGAGTAATATAAGCTTTGGTGAAGACCTCCAATAAGGGAATTCTTAATCATAAGGAATGTTCTCCGATTACAGTGTTTCTCAACCTTCCTAATGCTGCGACCCTTTAATACAGTTCCTCATGTTGTAGTGATCCCCAACCATAAAATTATTTTTGTTGCTACTTCATAAACTGTAATTTTGCTACTGTTTTGAATCATAGCATAAATATCTGATATGCAGAATGTGTTTTCATTGTTACAAATTGAACATGACCCACAGGTTGGGAACTGCTGCCCTATAAGAATAACCATTTGTATTTATGCAGGATAAGCCTAATCATTTTTATAAATAATATCCTTTCTAATACTTGATGATTGTTGAGTGTTCTATCCATCACCTCCCTGAGACAATAAATTTGCAAGGCTTTCCATCCACCTATCATCCTGTGGACTTAACTATGCCAAAGGTCACAGTAGAAGTTGGAAATGCTAAGTCAAGGCAAAGTTAGCCTTAGAATAGAAAATGAATTTCTTGGAGCCACTCTGCTGTCTCTGTTTCTCAATATTTTAATAACAAAAGAGTCAATGTTTTCAATTATGACTTTAAATGAATAAATTTATCAATTTATTTTAGTATATCGGTAATTTTGTTTAATATAAAGTGAACATAGACAATGAGGCATGTGATTCAAATGTTTTGATAACTGTAAATACAAAATAATTTGCATTGTTATTTAATTTTTAGATGCCTAACATGGGGTTTGTAGTCCTACAAAGCACCATTTTGGAAAAAAAATAACTGTCTATAAAATTAAAGAAATACATTTTGTTCCTCAAATAAATAAATGATTTTGTTCACTGTGTCAAAAGAGAAAAAACTATGACTGTATTAAAAATTAATCAATAAATTTGTTCATTTAACTCAGAATTAAAGCAGGCAGCACATATTTTTAAGTAATTATGAAATACCAAATAATGTGCTAAGTAATAGGAGCACAGATCAAAAAGAAAGATAATCCATGAACAGGGCAGATTCTCAGCCCAGGAAATTGCCTACTCAGGTTGGGGTAAGGAGAATGATGAGCACAAGGAAGCCACACCCATGTGGAGCTGAGAGCAGAGCACAGCAGACGGAGAAGAAACCCCATCCAGTAGACTCACCCAAGCTGAGAGGTTTGCAGCCATCTCAACAGAGGACAGAGGATCATCAAACCAGGTAGGAAAAAAACTTGGGGCCCACAGGAGGGGAAGCAGGCTCTGTGGGGGCAATCTGGATGTTTAAACTTATACACCCACATTGTCAGAAGCCAAGATGGAGGGATAAAGTTTACTGGCTCCTCTAAATCCCTTCCAGACCAAGAAAAGTCTGGAATTAAATGTCCTCATCAGAGTAAAATCTTGAATCAGTGGACATGGCCTCAGATGTGGGCACAGCTGAGGAAAGGGGAAAGAAGACAATATAGAGTCTAAGCCCAGGAGGGTGGAGCTAGCAAGCCCTACCAAGAAAAGCCAATTTAGCACCACTGGCCCAATCAGCAAACAACAGCTCTGCCTCAGGCCTTCAGCTGTAGCCGGCTCTGAACCTGCTTGAGCCATAGCTCAGGGACACAGGCTCTGAAACCTGAAGGAGCTGGACCACCTGACCCCTACAAGTTACTCTGTAAGCCTCAGGGTAACTCAGGGTAATCACTGAGAGTTTTGGTATTGGCCTCAGGCTACACACTCAGAGCTTACAGCTACCAAGCGCCTACCTCCTAGCCTGAGAAGCTTAACACTCTGGCACCCAAGACTTGGGTATCCACTCCAAATTCCAGGCCATAAGAGCTCACAATGGGGAAGAAGGAAACTGCAAAGGGTAGGACCATCAAATTTTTTTATACTGAGCAAGAACAAACAAATTCAGAATGCAACAGGGACTCTATATCCACACTGGAGACCACAGAAGGAAGTGCAAATTGGTCTCAAGCCCAAAGAGCCTTCTTGGAGGATCTCAAAAGAGACTTTAAAAATGAAATTAGAGAGGCATTGACCAAATTGGAAAAAGATCTCACTGAACAAATCAAATCTTTGAAAAGCAAAAATGGAGAACTAGGACAGGAAGTCCAAAATCTAACCAGAGAAAATACCTCCCTGAAAATGAAAAATGAGCATATGAAAAAGGAACTCCAAACACTAGCTGAGGAAAATAAGGCACTAAAAATTAGAATCAGAAAACCTGAAGCTAAGGACTCTATGATGCAACAAGAGTCAGTCAAACAAAACATAAAGATTGAAAAATTGGAACAAAGTGCAAAATATCTCACTCGAAAAACAACTGACCTGGAAAACAGGTCCAGGAGAGATAACCTTAGAATTATCAGCCTACCAGAAAATCATGATGAAAAAACAGCCTGGACAGCATCCTCCAAGAGATTGTTAAAGAGAACTGTCCTGAGTTCCTAGAATCAGAAGGAGAAATGGTTATTGAAAGAATCCAACGATCTCCTCCTGAAAGAGATCCCAAATTGAAACCTCCAAGAAATATTGTAGTCAAACTTCAGAGCTACAAAGTCAAAGAGAAAATACTGAATGCAGCCAAGAAAAGCAATTCAAATGTCGTGGAACTACAGTCAGGATTACACAGGATTTGGCAGCTGCTACATTAAAAGACCAGAGGGAACAGAATGCCATATTTCATAAAGAAGAAGAGCTAGGAGTGCAACCAAGGATCAACTACCCAGAAAGAGTGACCATATTCTTTCAGGCAAAGAGATGGTCATTTAATGAAATAAAGGATTTCCAGACTTTCCTTATGAAAAAGCCTGAGCTGAATGGAAAATTCAATCTCCACTAACATGATGCAAGAAAGACATGAAAAGGTAATCAAGGAAATAATTGAATCAATGAAATACACTCACACATACATATACACACACAGATGCTCATACATGCACATAACTTGGGACTCAATAAGAGCAAACAGTTTACATTCCTTTATGAGAACCAGATACCTGTAAATACTGAAATTGTTGTAAATACTGTGACACTGGAGGGGGATGTACACAGAAAGAGGGTGTGGGTAGAAGTGAACTAATCTGAAGATTGTAAAAAAACGTGTTAAGGGGAAGAAAGGGATTGTAAGGGGAAAGGAGGAAAGACAGAGCTAGAAGATGGTAGATTGTGTCACAGGAAGAGGCATAAAAGTATACTGGAGTGGAGGTGTGGGACAGAGGGAGATGAGTGTTATACAATCGTTACTCTCATTGGTTCTAATTTAAAGAGGGATCAATACAAATGGCTAACTTTAGATTCTAACACAAAAAGACACAAAATTCATAATAACAGAGGGAAAAGAGGAAGGGAGAGGAGCAATGTTTGAAATTTACTAGCATTGGTTTGGGTTCAACAAGGGAATAACCTACTCTGTTAAGAATAAAAATCTATTGTACCCTACAGGTAGTAGGAGGGATAAGGGGAGAGGGGTGTAAGAAAGGGAGCATAATCAGGCAGGAGGGGAAGAGAAGCAAGGGGGAATGGTAGAAAAGATGGGGTATCACAGGGAGGGAATACTGAGGGAGGTGGTGGTCAAAAGGAAAATTATTAAGGAGGGAAAGGGAAAAGGAAGACATAAAGATATAAACAGGGGAGGAAATAAGATGCAGGCAAAGTCATAGATAGTAATTATAACTGTGAATGTGAATGGGATGAACTCTCACATAAAACAGAGACAAATAGCAGAATGGATTAAAAACCACAATACTACAATATGTTGTCTACAAGAAACGCATCTGAAACAAGGGGAGATGCACAGGGAAAGGTAAAAGGATGGAGTAGAATATATTATGCCTTGGGAAAAGTAAAAAAAAAAGCAGGGGTAGCAATTCTTATCTCAGATAAAGCAAAAGCGAAAATAGATCTAATTAAAAGAGATAAGGAAGGAACCTACATGCTGCTAAAAGGCACCATCAAGAATGAAGCAATATCATTACTTAAATATATACACCAAGCAGTATAGCATCCAAGTTCCTAGAGCAAAAGTCAAGGGAATTAGAGGAGTAAATAGATAGCAAAACAATACTAATGGGTGACTTCAATCTCCCGCTCTCTAAACTTGATAAATATAACCTCAAAATAAACAAGAAGGAAGTTAAGGAGTCAAATAGAATTTTGGAGAGGCTAGACATGATAGATCTCTGGAGAAAACTGAATGAGGATAAAAAGGAATATGCCTACCTCTCAGAAGTACATGGCACCTTCGCAAAAATACACCATGTACTAGGGCATAAAACCTCACAATTCAGTGCAGAAAGGCAGAAATATTAAATGTATCATTCTCAGATCATGAAGCAGTAAAAATTATATGTAATAAAGGGCCATGTAAAGGTAGACAAAAAACTAATTGGAAACTATATATTTTAATCCTAAAGAATATGTGGGTTAAACAAGAAATTATAGAACAATCAGTGACTTTATTCAGGAGAAAACAATGATGGGACATCATACCAAAACTTGTGGGATACAACAAAGGCAGTACTTAGGGGACATTTCAAATCCCTGAATGCATACTTGAAAAAAATTAGAGAAAATGGAGGTCAATGAATTGGGCATGCAACTGAAAAACCTAGAAAAAGAACAAAGTGAAAATCCTCTGCTAAAAACAAAATTAGAAATAATGAAAACCAAAGGAGAGATTAATAAAAGTGAAAGTAAGAAAACTATCGAACTTATAAATAAAACTGAGTTGCTCTTATGAAAAAATCAATAAAATTGATAGACCCTTAGTCAATATGATAAGAACACCAAATTCTGAGTCTCAACAATGAAAAGGTGAATGTACCTCCAATGAAGATGAAATTAAAACAATAATTAGGAATTATTTTGCCCAATTGTATGCACATAAATTTGACAACCTTAGTGAAATGGATGAATATTTACAAAAACACAAGTTGCCCAAACTAGCCAAAGAGGAAGTAAATTACTTAAACAGCCCCATCTCAGAAAGAGAAATTGAACAAGCTATCAAAGAACTACCTAGGAAAAAATCCCCAGAGCCAGATGGATTTACTAGTGAATTCTATCAAACATTTAAAGATCAATTGATTCCAATACTCAACAAGGTATTCAGGAAAATTGTGAGGAAGGAGTTCTTCCTAATTCTTTCTATGACACAAATATGGTACTGATACCTAAATCAGGGAGAGACAAAATGGAGAAAGAATATTATAGACCAGTATCCCTCATGAATATAGATGTAAAAATCTTAAATAAATTATTAGCAAAAAGGCTACAGCAACTTATAACTAGAATAATAC
>JAQQSW010002761.1:0-14863 GCA_028646575.1 Pseudocheirus occidentalis
TAAAGTTAATGGTTGCCCCATGAGTGGAAGATCAGTATATTGTGAATTGTAGATTGAATCAACTCCCTCTTAGGGAAATCAGGTCATTCCTTTTGTTAATTGATTGATTGGATCTTTAACTTGACTGATTGAATCTAAAAATGTGAAACTGGTTCCCCTCTTAGGGAAACCAAGTGATTCTTCTCTTGTTCCTTGTTACTTTCTGTACTTTCCTTGTTCTAAATATTGAACATAATATTGTGAATTGTTGATACTGTGAACATTGTACTGAATCTTGATTTGTAATGGAATAAACAGTGTTCACTAATACTGTGTAATCCGAATCTTAAAAGCTGTCCACAGTAGCATTCTCCCAGGAATCTACTGCTGATTGGCTTTACAAAGACCACCACCCAAGACCACAATATGGATCCAGGCTGCTCAACACTAGAGCACTTGGCCCTGATCAATTGATTCAGCCCCCCTGCGGAGTCTGCAGGCCAGGGTCTCTGAAGCAGCCCAGTGGGGCCGCCACAGGTTCCAGCAGTTCCCCTCTCCCACTTTTCCTCCCCCAAATTTCAAAGTTTCACTTTCATTGACCATCTCTAATCCTGGTTTGGTGGATGTGAAGATTCTCTCAGGTGCAGTAGATCTTCTCTGAAGTAGACTCACGCTGTGGCTTGGGAGGCTCAGCTCCTCCTGACTGCCCTGGGGCCTGGCCTGGTTGCAGCTGCAGTTTTGGGCCAGCTCTCTGCCTGCCAGCCTGCTGGACAAGCCCCTCCCACCAGGCTGCCCCTCTCCAGTCCCCATTCCTCACTCCTTGGTAGATGTGGAGGTGCTGGAGGCTGTAGAACTTCTTTCCTGAAGACTGGCTGCTGCGTGGCTCAGATTGGCTCAGCTTGGCTCCTTCCCACCACCCCGGCCCTGGCTGAGGTCTCGGCTTCAGGCTGGGCCTGCCTTGGCTCCTGGCCCACTGTGATAAGCCCCTGCTGCCAAGCTGACTTCAAGGAGAAATGTGTTTCCTGTATTTTTGTGAGTCTGAGAGTCCTAGACTTTGTCTGCGGTCATATTTTTTGGGTGTTTAGGGCGGCGGTGTGGGAACTGCAGGACCTTGCTGCTTCTATGCTGCCATCTTGGCTCCGCACCCTTCCTCTCTAATATATTTTCTAATCTTGTTTTCTCTACCTTCACAACCTCCTTCATAAATTTCTTGCCTGCCACCCTAATTCAGTCCCCCATCATTTCTTGCCTGGATGATTCTAGTAACCTTTAAATTTAAAGACCTGCCTCAGGTCTTTCCCCACTGAAACCCATTTTCTTTCTTTTTGTTGAATTTATTTATTTTTGGTTTTTGAAACCCATTTTCAATTCAGCTACCCAAGTAATTTTTTCTGAAGTTCACATCTGACCATATCACTTCCCTGTGGAGTAATTACTAGCGGTTCCCTGGCTCAAGATCTCAGAATGAAATATCACCTTCTCTCTTTAGCACTTAAAGCCCTACATAACCTGGCCTCTTCCAATCTTTCCAGTTGTCTTTCACTTATTCTCCTCTTTGTACTCTGGGATCTAAAGACATTGATCTACTTAACTCTCCTCTTCCATAACCTTCCAGTTTACCACTCCCTGTACTTGTACTGACTGGCTGCCATTCCTGGAATGCGCTCCCTATACAACTCTACTATCTGTCTTGCCTGGATTTCAAGGGTCTGTTCCAATCTCAGCTTCTGCCAGGGTAGCCTCCCTAGTACCATTTCACTTTATGACTTCTCTCTGAGATTACCTTCCCTCTATACCATGTACGCTTATATGTCTATGGCTATTTGCATTTTGTTTTTTCCTATTAGAATGAGCTCCATGAGTTCAAAGGCAGGGGCAGACTTTTTGCCTTTCTTTGTATTCCTAGCACATAGCGCTGTAACTAATACATAGTAAGTGCTTAAGGAATGCTTGTTGGCTGGCAGACAGACTTATCCTAAGAACAGGGATAATAACACCTGCACTGCCTACCTTATGGGGTTTTTGTGAAATAAACAAGCCATTATACCCAAGTGACTTATTACTACAGATGGTAGCTGTATTTAACTGACTCACTAGCCACCCTGTGCTCAGGTTAGAATTAAGAGGCAGAAGAAGGAACATCATGAGCCACTTACTGTTACAGAATGAGCTGAGGTTTATTGCAGGGATACAAAGTCACTAGTAGGCATGCTGACAGTGCCTTCATTAGTGAATACAACCATTTGGGGCATTAGATTGGAGACTCAACGGTTCTGCTGTACTATGACTCCCAAGTTCCCAATTACTCAGGGCATGGTGGGTTCCATCAATATATAACTGGGAATTTGTGGTGGCAGTCAGGACCAATACCTTAAGTGCTGAGTGACTGAGGGCCCCCTTTAGGGAAGAGGTTTTTATATCCCCAAGAGACTAAGTAGAAAAGTACTGAAACAGCTATCAGCATTTTTTTTTCTTCCTAAGATCCGTTGAGGCTAATTCCTACAGGTTGGAAGGAAATAACCGAGGTTTATAACTCTGGCTGGAGGCTTTAATCTCTTTTTCAAGGTAAAGTCTTCCATCACTGACCTTGTATAAGACACATGTATAAAGAGAGGAACAAAGGAGGTAGGATTTGGGAGATGCTGATTCCTGGGAGGCAGAACCTAAAGGAAAAAGAAAAAAGTAAGAAATGACTGCTTTATCTCTACTCAGGTGGGGAGGTGAAGGAGCCCAGGATGAATGGCGCATTCCTGTCACACTAGTGGCTATGGAGTCAATGGGATGGTACTTTTGCCCCCAGTATCTATCTTACTTTTTAATCATGAGTCATCATGAAGTATGGCAAACACTATTATTTCAAAGTATTTAAAAAGTTGATCATTGTCTGGAAAGGACCCGTTGGGTCAGTGACAAAACCAGAACAAGAAACCATTTTCTAAGTCTCTAAAATTCAAGTATATGAGCACTTAACTCATTACTTCTCAAAGGCCATATTTATGTATACATATATGTGTGTATAGCAATGCCATTCAATACCCTTTAACTTATAGTTTAGGTTTCCTCCAAATGATTACTCCAGTACTCAAGGTACTATGTGGTATCATTGCACTAAAACTGTAGTTCAGGAGGCCTGGCAATGTATTGCCTTTAATAGTATGCCAGAGGACATGTTTAATTTAAAGCAAAGGTTTAAATGAAATGGCATAGCAAGAAAAAGAGCCGCCAGTTTCTACCTATGTATTCTGGGTATACTTTCTCACAAATCCACATAGTATCAGTGGAAAGAGGGGATATATGTATGGACTACATGGAAGAGGCACACATGTAGGGAATACGTATGACCAGGTCTAATGTTGAGGGGCAGCTAATATTTCCCAGACCCTGATGTCTTCCAGGGAAGTCATAGAGCTGTTCCCACTGGAATTATTCCTCATTAATTATTATAGCTTCTGCTATAAACAGCTCTAAAGTTTAGGATTTTCTAGTTTTCAGATCTGAAATCTCTTCTAATTTCCCATGTAGATATGTGTTTCCCAAAGTTCATTTTCTCTGCTTTATCCTCTATTCCATTCATAGTATTTTCCTAAAGAAATAAATCCAGCCTAAAATGCTAACCATCTTTGAGCCATTCCCTTATATCTACCTCTTTTTTTTGTTTGAGAAAAATGTTAGGATCATTGAATCACAAATCTAGTGCTAGAAGGGCCTTTACTGGTAATCTAATCCAATCCCCTCATTTGGGAGGTGAAGAAAATAAGCTCTAGGTCAGCAAAGTGACTTGCATGAAGTCAAAGTGATATTAATTGTCAGAGCAGAGATTTGAACCCAGGTGCTTTAATTTCAAATCCAATGATCATTTCACTATTAACACCCTGGTGTATGAAAGCAATTCCTTCTAGTCTTGTGCTATTTTCTTTTCACTATTAATAATTATCCAGCCAGAGATATATATATATTTTGAATACAAAATCATTATTCTTTATATTAGGAGGTAAAAAGTACTTCTCTTCTTCATTTATCCATCCATCCATCCATCTACGTATCTCATTGTATGTAAGCTTTGACTAGGGAAGGAAGTGTCCATGATGACAGAAGGTAAATATTTAGTATAAATTTTTTGCAGATGTTGCAGGTCAGTTATTTAGAAAGAATATAAATAGTGGAGTTTGATTTTGGCCAATAATAAAATTCAGGGAAAGTGTGAATGACTACCATTGCTTTTTGCTTCTTCCCAAGTTGGTCTTTGTGATCATATGTATGCACATATGCATATATACATACATATAAATACATATATGTGTACATATACATGTGTAAGCACTAGGATGGAGATATATCTTTCTTTGATCAAAGTACTAGAGAGTTATATAGATTTTTACCTGCACAATATGCTACAGAAAAATTAAGAGGTACTTCAACTTTCTTAGGACAAAAAATAAAATGCTTCATGAATGCAAAATCAATATGAAATCACTAAATAAAGTGGAATTTGACAGTGTAATAATCAAGTTCTCATATGATAACTTTGTTAGTACAGATAGCTATATCTGCTAGTCTATTAAATCACACAAAGACATTGTTGATTGTTTTAGTGAGGCTGTAACAACATTGTTGGAGAACCAATTCTTTGTTGTTGTCGAGTTGTTTTTAAGTTGTGTCCAACTCTTTGTGACCCCATTTGAGGTTTTCTTGACAAAGACACTTGATTAGTTTGCCATTTCCTTTACCAGTTCACTTTACAGATGAAGAAATCGAGGTAAATGGAATTAAGTGATTTGCCCAGGATCACAAAAATTAATTTAAACTCAGGAAGAGGAGCCTTCTTCACTTCAGGTCCAGTATTCTATCCATTGTTCTACCTAACTGCCCATACGAATTCTAGACAAATACTAAACAATAATAATTAAACCTTTAAAATCAGGGTTATAATTTAATAATTAAAGAAATACCCTGTGGAACAAAACTATATAAAATCTCCAAGACTAAAAGTAGAAGTAATAAAATGTTTATAAAAAATTAAAAACAACATGTTGTTTTAGATATTTCTCCTTGACCTCTTATGATATTTATTGAGTTACTCGTTTTGCATTTAGCAAATATTATCTTTTATTTTTCTTTATCTCTTTAGATAATTCTCTTCCCCCTCATTAGATTGTAAATCTCTTGAGGGCAGGGAATGTGTCTTTTACCTACAAAGAGAAAATGATCAGGGAGCCCCTGATGAACTTTACAGGTTCCTCAATCAACTTCATGAAATTAGAGGGATCTTTGTCTGAAGGGGAATAAAGATAGATGCTCCCCCAAACCTCCTAGACAACTTTTAGAACTCTTCTGGTTATATGACTGGAACTGCCTCTAAGATTCCTGACAACTCAGAGTCAAGGGAGCCTCTTGTCAGAAGTTATGCTTTCCTCAGTTATAAATAACTGATCTGAGACATCAGCTTGGCATTCCCCCCCTCTCCCAAGCTTTGTCCAACCCTTGAAATTCCATGCCAAAATGCAGTGGAACTTCATTTTGGGGACATAAGTAGTAATAAGGATTTTCAACAGAAGCTATGGCAGTGGGAGAAAAGTACCTCATACTTATAAAATACAAGTAAGGGATGTGCCTTGGAAGGGGCATTTAAGATCAATGTTCTGGAATCTTAAATCTTCTGTGAAGTGGAATGGGGTGGGGGGATTTTTATTTCAAGAACAATGTTCTGGGATCCTAGTCTCCTGGGAGGTGGAGGGGGGCGGGTATTTTGATTCCTCTAGGTTGTATGATTTTAAAAATCTAGCCTTCTTGCCATAGAAGGGAAGTTTCCTGAGTAGCATTAGTTTGGGGCATTGCACCAGGGGTAACCTCAAGTTCAAGAGTTCCTAAGTTTACCTATTTAGTTGTAAGTCTCCAGAAGATTTCCTTAACAGCTTGTTTTTAGAGAAGGAAAGCTATTTCTAAAAGAGGACTACTCCGAAGCAAAAGAACTGTAGCCACATCGTGGGGACAGTGCAAAGTAATCTGAACCTTGTCCACTCTTCTGGCTGTTGCTATGAGTGGCTTGGACAGAAGGGAAATCATTCTTTAGAAACCCCTAAATGTCACTCTTTTCTGGAGATAGTCTAATGGTTTCTGTGAAGGCTTTATTTTTTTCTTCTATATTGGCTTATAGACTCCTCTGGGTCCTTATGCATTCTCCGTGGGATAAAATAAAGGCTATCCCCAAACACTACGGGAATAGGGAGGGGGAGAGGACAAGGGAGGGATCTTTAGAGGGGAGGATGAGGGAATGGGTGAATACCGGTATAGAAATGTGTTTAGATTTATGGGAATAGGAGGATAAAGGAGGGTTTCTTGGATGGGGATAGGCAAGTCATAAGAGGGGAACTGGTAGTGGGTAGAAGTAGAGGAGGTAGGAGGGACAGGACACAAGAGATATGCACATACATAAAAATAAAGATCTGGAGTAGAATAGGTTTGGGAAAGTATATGTCTATATATGTATGTATATGTCTATGTATATATCTATAGCTATGGAGAAACACATCTAAACTTTATTGTAGCCTCCTTGAGGGGAGAAAGAGCAAAGTAAAAAAGTACACAACAGAGAACAAAAGAAAACTCATAAGGAAGGAAAGAATAGATGGACAGTTCTCAATACAATGAGTATTATTTGTCATATAGGCTTTTTTGAAATGAAAATTTATTGTTACATTTTTGAATCCTCTCTTATGCTCTGCTATGTACACGACGTGATTTCCCCTTTCTAACTTTGTATTTAAGTTGCAATATTTAAGTTTATGATCTGTTTTTGTTTCTTTTCTCTGTTCTATATTTGTGTTCTGTCTTTTGACTCTAAAATAAAATTTTGAAAAAAAATAAAGGCTACATCACATCCAATATCCAGTGTCCCAATTATATATTGAATGTCTGTATAAGAACTGGGGACATGGTTATCCACATTTGGAGGAAACAGACACAGCCTGTGTACCCTGTGAGGAAAGTAGAATAGGATATAAGGTTAGAACTAAGGTTTTAATAATTTTCGATGATGTAATATCTTTACATTTCCAGGGGTGATTGCATTTTAATAGCAAAATAAAAATTTCTCCTAATAAGAAATGGCTTTTTTTAGTGGTGGAATTTGTGGCACTGGTACAAACAGGAGTGAAGACATTTTTGGACAGATTTCTTGGAGTGCTTTAAACGATATTCTACAGGGAGAAAAGGAACATAAGATGTGGTACATTTTGTTTGGGTGGAGTGTGAGAATAAAAGACATCTGTATAGAGTCCTTTTTGGCCCTGTCAAGATATAGTAGAAAGAACACTAGGCTGAGACTTGAGACCTGAGTCATGGACATGCCAAAAATTACTTTGTGACATTGGATAAGCTACTTAGCTTCTTTTGATGGGTGCTTTAGTAGAAGGGCCCTGGGCAGCCTAGGGGGTAGCATGAAGAAAAAATGGCAATGAGAAACCAGGAGAAGAGAAGATTTAAGAAAATGAGAGCTGTCTTTCAGCATTTGAGGTGTTCTCCCCTGGAAGAAGGGCTAGGTTCATTTTGTTTAGCCCCAGAGGAAGAACTAGGAATAACTGGTGGAAATTTAGCCAATAAGGCAAAATTAGGCTTACTGTATGAAACAATTTTATAGCATTTAGTTTTTTTTCATTGAGGTGTGCTGTCTCTGGAGGTAGTGGGTTATTCCCATCTAGAGGTCTTGGAGCAAAAACTGAATAACTCCTTCTTGGGTACATTGTAGAGATATTTTTTTCAGGCATAGGTTAGCTTAGATAATCATTTCTAATACTTCGAATCTATTAATTTGTGCTTTTTGGAAGGAGTAATGGATCTTGTCCAGTGCCACTTGGTCATATTTTTGCCTTTAGCCATATCTTTTGTTAGGATCTGCTAGTGTTTGGTACTGGATCCTGAGGAAGGAGTAACAAAAAAGAGGTATGAGTACCCTTGGGGACAGAAGACATCCCTAAACAACTTTCAGACCAGGAGGGAGTAGTGAGTATTCATAATGTTAGAATGGAAATGGACAAAACTACTTATAGCATAGAGATGATTGAGGACAAATGTGCTCAGGGGAAGATTTAAGAGTGAAAACAAGAAGGTACAATTTCAGGTTGCTGAATTTCAGAAGTTGAATTCCAGGTGTTAATAGCTACTTGTTGCTTAACATGTTATTCATCTCAGGGTTATTTAAATTTTAGTGGGGGCATCTTAAAAGTCAGAGGGGATTCCCTAATCATAGCTGTCTGAGTCAATGATCTGGGAGTCTTCATCTTGGCTACAGCATCTATTTATCTAGAGCAGGAATCCTTAACCTTTGTGTTATATGGACTCCATTGGGAATCTAGTAAAACCTTTGGATCCCGTCTCAGAATAATATTTTTACAATACATAAAATAAAATTAAATTTATAGGCTTACAAAGACAATCAATCATATCAAAATAGTCACCATATATATTTTTTAAATAGTTCACAAATCCATGTTGTAGAGTGTCACCACATTGCCTTCTCTTCCTGTATTCCCTCCTCCTATAGCTCTTTGTAGCTAGAGCCTAACACAAAACATCTTGACATTTGATATGGGCTTGCTTGACACTGTACCACATTTCTAGGAGAAGAATGTAATGAATGCCATGGTATGATCACATTAGAAAGGTATATGGAGGAAAGCTACAAGTGACCAAATTGTAAAATGACAATCTTTGTTGCAGCAAGTCTCAAGAAATCTGTTGTGTAGGAATTGAAACAACCATCTACTCCCTTGCTTAAGATTCTGCTATGCTTACTGTGCAAAGGCCAGACAAAAGCCAGCAAGGGCACAGAGAGAATTTAGTGCCTATAGCAGCTAAATAACATTTCCCACATAGCCACCAAAATCATCTTTGGATTTTATCATTCCATCATCAAGAGTCAACTCTTTTGCATAGTCCTCTGCAAGCCATGTAAAACCCTTTGCAATCTGGCTCTGTTCTACCTTTCCAAGATTATTTCATATTGCTTCCCATTTCACACTCTGTATTCCAGCCAATCTAGCTGACTTGCTGTTCATTAGGCTTCTTTTCCCCACATATGTGCCTTTGCATAGTTAGTACCCATATCTAGAATGAACTCCTTCCCTTATCTCTGCCTCTTAGGATCATTTTACTTCCTTAAAGATGCAATTCAAGGCCACTAATTAGGGGAAATCTTTCATGAGCCCCTTAGTTTCTCTCTCTCTCCTCAAATTATGTCATAGTTACTTCTTTGAGGAAGTTAGGTGGTGCAATAAATAGAGCACTGGTCATAGTCAAGAAGACCTAAGTTCAAATCCAGTTTCAGACATTTACTGGCTCTGTGACCCTGGGCAAGTCATTAAACTTATGCCTGTCTCGGTGTCTTCTATATAAATGGGAATAGTTGTGAGGAGAAAATGTGATAATATTTGTGAGTGCTTTGTGAACTTTAAAATGTTATGTACATGACATTATTATTGTGATTATTATTATTAATGTTGTATCTTCATCAGGACAATATAAGTTCCTTAAGGAGAGAGACTTTTTTGGTCTTTGTATACCCAAACCCTTGGCAGACATCTTACTAGATGTTGAATTGAATATGACACGGACCAGGATACCTAAAAAGACTGAGACCATGACTGCAATTGTAAGTTGTTTATGAACCAAACCCCATGAATGATGTGCAAGATGAAAGGAAAAAGTGATTGCTAGAGATATGCTGTTGTGCAGAAGCACGGCATATTTCCTTTCATAGATGGAAAACAACAGCAGTAGATAGATCACCCTGATGTGCAGCAGTCAGTAGTAGGGTGATGGGCTTTAATCCAAAGTGATGTGCCATCTGGGTAGTTAGAAGAAAAGGCTGCCGTGAAAGGTCCTGTAAATGGGAGCTGTCATTAACTGAAGGAAAACCTCAGCATGGAAGTGGTGGAGTGATTCCGTTACACCAGGGTAGAGGTTTTTCTTCTCAACGTTGGTGACTGTCTCATAGGGCCAGAAAGGGAGAATGAAATTTTCCATTTAGTAGCACAGGACCTAATATACCAATCCACGTAATGTGTATTAGGGAAATAAGAAGCGGGCAAATTGCAAGGTATGGCTTCCTTCAGCCAATTGGGAGTGCTACAAGACTGGTAATTAGCTTATCCTTTTCTGCTTATAGAAACGTAGCATCTTAAAGTTAGAAGGAGCTCCAGAGAATATCTAGTCCAACCCCTTCTTGATTGCTATGATCCCTAGCATTGTGCCATGATAGATGAATGCTACTCAATAATGCTATTTGCTAATGTCCTTATAGATTAATTTCTCTCTTTACTTCCTTGGTTCCTTTGTAAATCATGAAGCAAAAAAAGACCTGGAGACTTGTAACATTCTATTAGTATGGATAATTTATCTAGGCGTGGGAAACCTGTGGCCTTGAAACCACATGTGACCTTCTAGGTCCTTAAGTGAGTCCCTTTGACTGAATCCAAACTTCACAGAACAAATACCTGTAATAAAAGGATTTGTTCTGTAAAACTTGAACTCAGACAAAAAAAGCCACATTTGACTTTGAGGCCACAGGTTACCTACTTCTGAGTGTGATTCAGTCTGTCATTAAAGCATACACTTCATAAGATGGCATTCTGGCAATTACACAAATGAATGAAAGTTTTCTCATATGTACAGGGAATGACATCCATAGACCTGTTCCTTTTGGATCTGTCATAATTATACACATTTTCAAAGTGGCTACCATCATAACATGGTTCTGTTGTTTACACAAATGTATATGAGATAATAAAAGAATAGGCATGATATGTATGTTTACACATACATGTAATGGTTAAAAGTGAAATATTATAGTAGTAAAAGACACTGCTCTTAGAAGTGGAAGAGGTATCTTCACCTGACTGCCTCTTGATTTAGGATGAAGTTATGAATAAGGGAAATGAAAGTACTTAATAGGCAGAAATGGGAGACATTGCAGATGCTGGCAATTCCAAGTGGGGCTTTCAAGATTGGTTCTGAACTGTATCATCCCAGGAGTGAATCAGGAATTAAACTCAAGAGATAAGCTGATCCTGGATTGAGTTCTTCATAACTATTTTAAAAAACTATAGCTAATTGGTCTTTAACAGCAGGGTAATAAGAGTGATAAACAAACAAAAGATAGTACAGTGGTTAGAACCAGGGGTTCTTGAAGCCAAACCCAAGAGACAGTTATGAACCTAAAATTTGGACCTAGGTGTGAACCCCATGAGCTGTACAAATATTTCTGTATTGGGCATGTTCCCTGTAGGCAACATATTGTTTAATAGTATGTTTTAATATATTCAACAATCCTTTAAAATTTTACAAGGGAATTCAATCCATTTATGTTCAAGATTATAAATGTTCAGTCCCGGGAAATATTCATATATATGAGCAGATATTTATATACATATATGTCTATATATATGTATGTTTTCACACATCACACATACTATACATACATACATATATATACTATATACATATATGAACATAATGTTTAAATATTTGCTATTAAGCCATTTTTCAGTCTCATCAGACTCTTCATGTTCCACTTGGGGTTTTCTTTTCTCTTTTTTTTGGAGTGGGGAAGGCAAGGCAATTGGGGCTAAGCGACTTGCCCAAGATCACACAGCTAGTAAGTGCATCAAGCATCTGAGGCCAGATGTGAACTTGGGTCCTCCTGACTCCAGGACCAGTATTCTATTCACTGAGCCCGCTAGCTGACCCATTTAAGTTTTTCTTGACAAAGGTACTGCATTTGGTTTTCCTTTTCCTTCTCCAGGTCATGAGAAACTAAGGCAGATGGGGTTAGGTGACTTGCCCGAGGTCATATAGCTAGTGTCTGAGGCCATATTTGAATTTAGGAAGATATGTCTTTCTGATTCCAGGCGTGGTACTTGATCCACTCTATCACAGACACTCCTTAGTTCAGTACAAGGATCAAATTATTTTAGCCTTTTAGAATTCTAATAGTTTTATTTTATTTTATTTCATTTTTCCTCCAGATTGATTTCATTTGTCTTTGTTGTTTGCAAGGCAACATTGAGTAATTTCCTGGGCTTATTTTTCTGCTTCCTGCATGGTTTCTGCTGTTCTGTTCTTAGGAAAATTATTTCCGTTTACAATAATTATTTGTTGTTTCCAATACTCTAGTGAATAATTACTTCACCTTGTTTTTTCTGCTTCCTCTGTGGCCTCTACTATTCTATTTGCTAAAAAAATTCTGTTTTCATTGAAGCTATTGATTTGTTTAATTTTTAATGTCTATTTCTAGCCTATTGATTTCATCACTCTCTGTCCTAATACTCCTTAGTCATATTCAATTCATTTAATCTTGTAATATTTTTAGCTGTTTACATATTAAAATTTAATTTATTTGGGGTTGCCATGATCTATTTTATTGTAATTTTAGAAAATCCTAGTTTTCCCCTGGTCCTGCTATTGGTATAATTCTACCATGTGTTTTTTCTTTAGGTGGCCTTTCTTCAGTTTCTTCAATATAAATTTTTAAAATTGTGTCAGAACTTTTCTTTCATCATTTTTGAGCACCTCAAATTGTTTAAATATAAGTTTATTTTATAGATTTCTTGTGATTTTTCTTTTTTTTTGTGGGACCTCTATTGCTGTTTTTAGGAAGATAATGGGCTGATAAACTCTTGTGAGATTTCACTCTCATAATCCTGCCCATGACTCTGCATAATTAACTTTTAGAAACTGAGAAACATTTAAATAGGTGAGAGGAATTTGCTGGTTAAAGAAATCCTTTTATAAGGAAAATTTAAAATATTAATAATCTTCTATACAAATGCAGATTTCATACATAAGGATTTTCTTTGAAGTGAATTATGTCAGTGCCAAGATTTGAATTTTATTGTCTCTAAAAGTTCTGAGTTCTTCTTCATCTTGTGACCAGAAGACAGTATTACATTTTTATTTCCCAACCAAGGTATGAAAGAATGTATGCTGTTTGAGTTTTTTATCTAAACTGGGCAGCATTCTACAATGAAAAGAGAGCTAATCTGGGAGTCTGGAGCCCTGGATTTTAATCCACATACTGCCTCTTGCTACCAGCATTGAAGAAATTATTCAATCTCTCTGGCAATCATTTACTCATCTCTGAAAATAAGAGAATTGAACTAAATAAATTCTCTCACATTTCTCAAATTTGTTATTATACAAGTTATAATAAGGGAAAAATTTAGCTTTTCTCTAGGGAACATTTGGTGATGAACCCTTTCTGGCAAAGTACATATGTGGAAGAAAGATGCTTGGCATAATTCAGAAGACTTTGGTTGTCATGGTAGCTTTGCCATTAACTTTTGTGTGGTCTTGATCCAGTAGTCATTTTATTTCTTCTGGGCTTCAGTTTCCTTATCATGAAAATTATGAATTTTGAAGTCTATTGTTGGATATTGTAGTTATAAGTTATAGGACTTGAATATGGAGTCATTTAGGCTAAGTGGTCTGAATGACCATAAATCTATAAGCAATGATAATCAGCCTGTACTTTTCTACTGTCTTGACTCGTTCAGACCCTGTGTCAAAAGTATAAATGATTATAGCTCTTAATTGGATAAAGCTTCCAGCTAACTGCTGTATTATATACTGACACTCATTTCTGTGCTGCCTGATTATGAATTCAGGCCTTTACTTATTTCAGGTCCCAGGTAGGAAACTCCTACACTTGAGACTGGAGTCAGTAACCAACCTATGGAATTTCCCCATTGTAATGGTAATTAATTTGAATTTGAAGACCCCCCCCCCTTTTTTTTGTATTGACAAGTAAGCAGGTATTTAGCCCTTAGTAACTAATCAAACCCTTGTGAAAGAAACAGAAGGTATGAACCCCTGTCTGTTCTTGCTGATGTAACAGGAAGGGCTTGGCTGAAACAGGAAGCTAATGTTGTATGTATATAAGAAAAGCCCTTGAGAGGCATGGTCAGAATTTCTTGAAACCAGAATGTGGTGGCTGAATCTGTTCTGCTGGGGAAAAGAGAGAGTTTCTCTCAGCAGCATCTGGAGGCTGGGATCCTACTGCTGGACTGAGAACTGAGTCAGAATTTTCTTTGGACAAGGATCATGGAGACTGAAGCTGCTGTCACCAGGAAGGCTGAAGAGGAAAGATCCACCTAGGCTGGAGAAAATGATTTTTATTTTGAAAACCTGGGAGGAGTGATTTTAATTCCTGGAGCCTGCTGAGATTTCTTCTGGGTCCTAGTGCAGCCAAACTGCCAGAGGACTGAGGAAGCATGGCTATGGTGCCAGTATCCTGTCTATCTGTTCTGATGTTGTTTTTGTCAGATTCATCTGCTGGTGAAGGACAGTGCTGTTGTTGCAGAGGTCCTGGAATCTTGCTGTTGGCTTAGAAGCCCTGAAAAAAGATTTTCTTGTTGTATGTTTACAGAAATCCTAGAAGAGGGTCTTGCTGATGTTTTCAGGGGTTCTGAGACTGTTCTGCAAGCAGAGAGTCAATTTATGAGAACACTGGCAATGAATACTGCGGCTTTGTTAAGCTTTGTCTCCCCAGGAACAGAGATTGTTGAGAAATTGCTTTGGGTCAAGATGAAGAAAAGACCTCTCCTTGGGTATTGAATGTTGTGATGATAATGGGGTATACTAGTGACCTATGCATGGAGGGTTTCTGTATTTAAAAACAATTTTATTTTAATTAACCACTGCTTATTTTTATTTTACATCATTCATTTCCACAAGACTTTGAGTTACACATTTTCTCCCTGTATCTCCTCTACCCACCACCCCAAAATAGTGATCCCATTGTATTCCCCCTCCCCCACTCTGCTCTCTCCTATATCCTCCCCCATCATCCCTCTGACTTTCCAGTAGGGCAAGATGGATCTCCCTACCCCAG
>JAQQSW010002762.1:0-14863 GCA_028646575.1 Pseudocheirus occidentalis
CCACTATGAAGATGTCCTGTATAATCACACATCCATAGCTTGTATTGAACTGAGTGTCTTTTAGTGGTGGTCGGTGACAAGAGAGGAATTGAAAGAATCTAGAATTTAAAGTTCTGTAATACCTGCAACTAGGAATTAAGATATACAGGGGCTGGGATAGGGAGACCCTCCCTGCCCTACCAGAAAATAAGAGAGCAGAGCAGGGGAGGGGCTTTACAGTGGGATTGCTGTTTTAGGGTTGGGATAGGGGCAAGACGGGGAGAAAATGTGTAATTCAAAAATGTAATGAAACTGAATAATGTAAACAAAAAACAATTAAAAAAGAAATTAAAAAAAAGAAATTATAATGTATTTATAATCATGGTTACCTCAAAATTCACCATAATGATGAGGGAACAAGATGCTGTGTGTGTGTGTGTGTGTGTGTGTGTGTGTCTGTGTGTGTGTGTGTTGCACATGTGGATTATGTTTATATCCACATTTGTTTACAAATGGGGTCTGTGGGGAATCAAAATAGGTATTTCTGAAATTTTGCCCACTTTTTTTAAAGTGAGGATTTTATTTCTTCAGAAAGGGGAACAGGCAAAGGGAAAAGGAAGCAACTATTTTGCTATCTCAAGAGTATCAGCCAAGAACTAAAATTCTTGACCCCTAAATATTGCTAGTATTTGGATTTTTCTTCCTTTGGTTCAAGGTCCTTTCCTGGTCACCATCCCTTAAAGAGGAAGGAGTATCCCAAACTTATATTGGAAGGCCCCACTAAATGCTTCTCATGCAAAAGACCATCACAAAAAGTGAAGTAAGTAGACCATTTCTCCAAGCAAATAACGAACAGAAATCAGAGAAGTTGTATACATTAGAACATGTCAGATGATACACAGAGCGAGTGAATGAGCTTCCAATTGGGAGGAAAGAGCCTCAGTTCAATCACAATCAAGAACTAGTCCCTGATCTTATCCAAAGGGAAATTCTCTGATGCCTTTAGGGAGGTAAGCTGGAAAATGGGGCATATTGAGTTGTCTGTCTTTCAATGTCTGCCATTTTACTCTCTGGGTTTCTTCTCAAAGAGGATATGGAACTCTAACTGTTCTCTTTTAAAGCAAGAAGAAAGAAGTTATCTCCTCTTCCACTCACACAGACATCCTTTGTTTCACCAATGAGAAGAGTCTTATTCAAATGGCCAGCCTTGAACATAGAAATAACTCAGTAGTTATATTTCTTGTGCTCTCAGGGAAGAAGAAAAAAACCAGGCCTCAAGTCCTAATAGCTTTTCTTATACAGAACTGTTTTTCCCCCATTTTTGCCTCTCTCTCTCTGTATATATATATATATATATATATATATATGTATGTATGTATAGCCACAAAACTCAATAATGTTTACAAATCCAATTTTCTAAAAGGCTTCAGGTTGTTTTTGGTGGAACAGTGACAGGAGAATTTGTCAGCAAGTGTCTGAATGCACAGGGGATTGTATTATTAGCAAACAGGAGGCAGACAGAATGAAAGACACACTGGCCAAATGGTTCCCTCTTATAATAAATCCTGAGGGTGTTTTTAGTCAGGGTAAATATTGTTCCCTGATCTTTTTATTGATTTGCCAGTTTCACACATTGAAATTTTGCCTGCAACCCCATTCAAGCTTTTTAAGTAATGGAGATGAGGAGTTTTATGCAGTGGATGCCTGAATAAGAGTGGTAGAAGCTTTACAACTGGTTTTCAAAGATATAATGCACTTACTTCCTTTTAAATCCCAGATCATTAAAAGGTTGCCCTGGGCCAGTGGTTTGTTTTCCAATGTTTGAAACAAAAGCTGACAGTCCTCAAGGTTCCACCACAGAGAAGGACAATGGT
This sequence comes from Pseudocheirus occidentalis, assembly GCA_028646575.1. Classification (NCBI taxonomy): domain Eukaryota; kingdom Metazoa; phylum Chordata; class Mammalia; order Diprotodontia; family Pseudocheiridae; genus Pseudocheirus; species Pseudocheirus occidentalis. Next base: position 1,854 of record JAQQSW010002762.1, read on the forward strand.
AATCCTTTTAATCACAGTTTCTGGAATATAAAGGCAAGGCTGACTGGCAAGAATTTCCATACAAAACCTCTTGTCCATAACAAAAGCATTGAACAAAGGTTCATAGTACTTCTTCTAGAGGGGGCCTATTTAATTCAACCTTCTTCTTTTATAAAGAAAACTTCCCTTCAATACAAAACTCAGGTCAAGTAGGTTAATGGCCTTCTGCATACAAATTATAAGTTTCAAAGATGGGATTTAAAAGTAAATCCTCCTACAATGTTCTTTTTAATATGCTACAAATATGTATATTCCTTTTAGATGCCTTAGTAAAAGCAAAAATTCCTTATAATTCTGATAGCAACTTAAAAGATTCTGAATATTATGATTTTTTAGAGATTCTAAAATGAAAGCATTACTGGTTTCAAATCCATCACTGGCTCACTCATAAGAATCTCCCACCAAATCATTACTACCATATTGTTTTTCATAGGATCTAGTAATTGACATATTCACAAACAGAATAAGAATATTAATAAACAACAAGGTAAGGAGAAAGTGAATTACTTCTGATATGAGGGTGAAGATGGTTAAACATTAAGGGAAATGCTGTGAATCTGAGAAAGGCAAAAGTTCTTAGATCATAGGATTTAAAGCTTGAAACTTAAGATTTCATTCAGGTACCTTAAAGATGTGACCCTAATTTTAAATATGAGAAAACTAAAGACCAGAGATATAAGTTGTTTGCCCATGCTCACTTGGATAGAGACTGGAAATCATGTATTTTTTATTCAAAATCAAAATCTTTTTAACTACAAAAACTATGATTCTGAGAGGTGATAGGAGAGGTAGGAGTAGCATGGATTGGAAAATGAAAGAGACAGAGGCCATCAGGCAAAAAGGCTAGGTACATGGAGACTGATCAAGAAGTAGTTGTTCCTCTGTGAAGACTCCTCAGAATGAGAAGGGAGAGAAACTATCTGGAAACCAGAGAAAGCCTTTTGTAAGATTGGACAGACCTGAGTCTTGGGTTTATACAACCTAGGACCCTTGCCCCCTTTCCTTGTTGTCATCAGTATTAGGTTCCTTTCAGGAGTTTTAGACCCCCACCCTTGTATATCACACCCTTAAAATCTTTAGGCCCTTTTTTTTTAGGAGTTTTTTTTACCTCTCCCCTTGCTTGTGACCTTTTCCCTTCCCTTGCTTTTCCCTTTACCAAATAAGGCCATGGATGATACCATGGCTTCCCATCCTGTCTCTCTGCCAGTATGAAATAATGGCAAGCTTCTTTGTTACCCGCCATTGGGTTAGATTTTGCACCAAGGCTGAGAGCCCACCTCCTAGCCAGTGAGAGAAGGGACAGCCAGGGGAGTGGGGCTTGACTGTGTCAGGGTATAAATTTTTATTCTGCCTTTTGTCACATGCCTCCTCTCCTTGATCCCCATAATGGAGAAGACCACTGTCTTCCTGTGGGGGAAGAGAATAAAACTTCCTGTCCCTTCCTCAAGATGCCTCTGACTTTTGATTTTTCTTGGGTAGGGGATTTTTGGGGTCCCCATACCCCACACAGATTAATGCATGTGTATACACACACATATATACACACATTATGTACACACATATATTTCCATGAAATATATATTTCTATGCACTGCGCTAAGTGGTTTTATCAATATTAGCTCATTTGATCTTCAAAACAACCATGTGAGTTGTTATTATCTAAATGTTATGGTTGAGATAATATAATTATGAAAGCCTAGAATCTGATTAACTTTATACCAAGGAAAACATTGTGAGAAATAGTCTATCCCAACAATTATGAAAGGTGATAAACTAAATTTGGTATTGGCTACACATTGATATCTATATTTCTCTAAACCCTACTCACAGATATTGAAGAGGTGCCCAAAGAGGGTTAGAGCTACCTGAGACCCCAAAATACCAACAAGCCAATTCCTCTGAAAGAATTCCACTGAAGTCTTCTTAGCCAAGGAAAAAGTAAAGTTTATTGAAAGATATGGGATAGACTCTTACAGAGCAAGTCTCTGCTAAGCTATCCTAAGGTGCTTTCACCTAGACCAAGTCTCTGATAGGGCATTCTGTGGCTCTCTCACACAGGAAGTCTCTACCAAGCCATTCCATGGCACTCTCACAAAGATATAGGGAAGATGGGGTCTTATATACAGAGTAGTCTAGGGGTGGTTCAGAGGAGGAGCTGGGGAAGGGTCTTCAGGAGGAGCCAATGAGGTCTGACTCCAGCAATGAGTTTGGGGAGGGACTTCAGGTGGAGTTAATGACAATCAGACTCTAAGAGGTTTCCCAAAGTATGTACCTCAAAGATTCAAGGAAAGCTCAAAAGGGCGGGGGGGGGGGGTCCCAGAGCCTACACCTCATCAATACTAGAGAAGAGATGGTAAGAAACTATGTATTCTTGACAAGAATAAGAAGCCACTGATAGTAAAAGTCTTTGGGGGGTAATAAATAAAAGTCAGAAACTTAGATTTGTAGTGTTGGAAAGGACCTCAGAAAAAACTGAGTTCAACCCAAAGTGTGAATTACCACTCCACATCCCAAAGAAGAAGTCATGAGCATCCAAATAAACATTTCTCTTACTAGATAATCTGTTTTATTAAGCTTCCCATTCCATGTTTGGGCAGCTTTTTCTTTTGGAAGGTATTCCTTATATGTATTGATTCAAATATGTCTCTCTGTCATATCAACTTTGGTCTTGACTCTTGCCCCTGAAGCCAAGCAGGGCCAGTCTTACCCCTCTTCCATATGGTAGTCTTTCAGGTATTTGAAGAAGGTATAATGGTGCTTCTATCCAAATTTCTTTTCCATTACACTATTCTTCAGTCTTCTAAATGTGTAATTCTGTGTCTCCTCACTATTATAGTCATACTTTCTTTTGGTGTTCACCAACTTGTCAATGACACTTCAAAGAAATGGTCCCCAGAATCAGATGTAGTAATCCAGATATGTCGTATTGGATAGAATGGTAGTGGAATAGACCAAGGATTTTCCCCTTTTCTACTTGCTCATCCAGAAATCAACCAGTGGGGGAAATCTTTCTCAAAGACTTAGTCAGGCAGGATTACTAAGATCTTATTAAAGACAGTTAAAGACACTCTAAGTTTAGGCAAATGGGTAAATTCCTGCTCATTGTGTTTATTCAGACAGGTCTGAGAGGGGTGGCTAGGTGGCACAGTGAATAGAGCATTGGCCCTGTAGTAAAAAAATCTGGCCTCAGACACTGGACACACTTACTAGCCTTGTGACTTTGGGCAAGTCACTTAACTCCAATTGCCCTCCCAAAAGAAAGCAAACAAACAAACAAAATAAACAGACAGGTCTGGGAAAATGCGGATTCTTCCTTTAGCCAGATAAGAGACATGGAAATTGATAAGTCTCTTTGACCAAGATTTGGGAGCTCAGTGTCACATACTTCAAGACCCTCATTGTAATATAGCCTGCCTCTCATTTTAATATTCATCCTCTCATTAATTATTAACCAATCAGAGTTGATTGCCATGCTCAGGAACACCCAATCTTCAAAAGGGAATATAAACTATGAGTGCACTGCCATGAAGGGTCTTTGGCATTCAAGAGTGGCATTGACCTCTTTTATTAATAAAATGCTAGCACTATTAATAATACGACTAATCACCCAGAAATTATACCTCTTGAACTTTTTAAACATCAGATATATTTAACCCAATTGTGGCATGTTATTCATAATTTTCCAAGTATCATAACCAAACAGTGGTCAAATTGTTACTGATAAGTCTTTCTATACCTAACTTTTTAGCTTGACAGACAAAACCTTTGTGAACCTGAGTTCCATTGGCATAGTCTTTTAAAATTCATATCTCCGTAGCATGGTATATTATCAAAGCAGGATTTTTGAAGAGGTTGTCAATTATGAGTCCAAAGTGGGATATGGCAACCAAACAAAGTAAATGGAACCTTAGACCACATTAAGAGAGATATAATGTTAAAAACACGTGGAGGTTAGATTGCTTCTAAATTCTTCCTTCGTTTAGCCACATCTGGAATATTTTGTTCATTTTGTGTGCCACAACTTAGGAACAATATTAATATATTGGAGTGTCATGAGGGAGGGAAGCAGGATGATAAAAGTCCTCAAGATTATGTCATATTAGGGAGATTCAGAAAGGGAAGAGATTTTAATATAAATGAGATGACTCTCTTCAAGTACTTGAATGGCTGCCAACTGGAAAAGGAAATAGATTTGTTTTTTCTCAGATGCAGAGGGTAGAACTAGGAGAAATGAGGGGAAGATGCCAACACAAAGATTTTAGGTTAATGAAAAGAAAAACAACAAATGGTGAAGTGGATGCCTTAAGAGTCAATGAATTGTAATACCTAAACCAGGGAGAGAGAAAGCAGATAAGGGATACTAAAGATTAATATTCCTAATGAACCAATATGTATGCAAAAAATTAAATAAAATATTAAATAAGATACAACATATTATAAAGATATATACTATATAAAAAATTAGACTTAAACCAAGAATGTACAGTTAAAAAAATAAAGACTATAGATATGATGTACATATATTGATAACCTAAACACCACAAACTACTGATTTTATCAAGGGATCCAAAATATTTTTGATTATTTTCAACACATGTTTCCAGTAAGGAAAGCATATTAATAAATGGATTTTTCCCAAAAGATAGTAAATAATGCTTATACAAAACCAAGGTCAAACAAAATAACTAAAGTAGAAAAGTTAGAGACTTTTCAAATAAGATAAGGAGCAAATCTAGGATGTCCATTATCATCATTACTATTTAACATAGTGCTAAAAATGTTAATGATAGCAATGATAAGAAAGATAAATCAAAAGAATCAGCATAGGCAAAGAAGATATAAAATTTTGTCTTTTGCAAAAGATACCATTTATCTCAGAAACATTAAAAAATCAGCTAAAATTAATTTATACAATAAATTTACCAAAATTATAGATGTAATATAATTTAACAGAAATTCCCAGCATCCCTGTATATAAGAATAAAAAATAATATGAACAAAAACAACAGTAAGCATTGACATAGCATTTTAAGGTTTCTAAAGAACTTATACTCAAATCATTTGATTCTCACAACCTCCCTGGAAGCTAGGTGCTATAATTATACACATTTTGTAGGTGAAGAAACTACAGCTAAGCAAGTTTAAGTGACTTACACAGCATCATATAACTAACAAGTTCCTGAGGCAAGTTCAGTGACCTATATCCACTGTGCCTACCTACATACTGTTAAATAAGTTCATAGATTTAGAGTAGATGGGAAAATTGGAGGCCATCTAGTCCAGTGTTCTCATTTCTGTTAAAGAGGAAAAAGAAAGGGTTAGTTAGCCATCTCTTTCAGTCTATTCTTTTTTATGTTCCAATAGCAATAGTAATAAACAAACAAACCAGTTGTGTCTCCATTAGATTGATTTATATTCTTGGGATATAATTTCTGTGTTAATTTTGGGAGTAGCATTTGTTCTTGGATGAATAATCCAAAGCAGGAAGCAATCTCCTGGTTTTAAAAGTCTTGAAAGACTCACATCCAGAATGTGAGGTGAAGATAACAGGCCTTATCCCTCCGCCTTTCATACATATATACATGAACATATATATATATATATGTTCATGTATATATGTATGAACACATATATATATACACACACATGCAAACATAAACATACATGGAAGTTTTATGTCTGTATTAATTTATCAATCTATATCTATCTATCTATAGTTTCATCAGAGAATTAATTACATCATTAGGATATAATACTTCATCCTGGAGCCAACAATGAATGATCTGGTCCTTGGTAAAATTATGCTTTAATTTATGCTTATATTAATAAGAATTCTCTAAGGAGATTATCTAGAATGACCCTCTAGGAAAAGCCTCATATCTACTATATAATCAAAATGTTCAGGTTACATTTAATTTTTCATTTTCCTATATAGTTATATATACATATATAAACACAGCATGTATGTATATATAACACACATATACAATCTTATATATATATATAATTACAGAAACAAATATAAATTGTCAACCTCAGAGTTTGGTCGAAGAAGAAAAAACAGTTTTAGTTTATTGCACAGTTATTTCTCTCCAGCAACAGGGCATGCATATGGAGCTACAGCCCAGAACTGTGCTCCTTAAGGAATCTAGTCTGGAAGGAAGGAAGGAAGGAAGGAAGGAAGGAAGGAAGGATGGAAGGAAGGAAGGAAGGAAGAAAGGAAGGAAGAAAGGAAGAAAGGAAGGAAGGAAGGAAGGAAAGAAGGAAGGAAAGAAGGAAGGAAGAATTTAAAAGCACATAGTATGTACCTAAAAGGAACTTTACAAATATCTCATTTGATCCCCATGAGAACCTTAGGATGTAGGAACTATTATTACCTTGATTTTTACAACTGAGGAAATTAAAGCAGGCAGACATGCCCAGGGTCACGCAGCAAGCACGTTTCTGTAGTCACATTTTAACTTAGGTCTTCTTGACTTCAGGTGCAACAGCATCTACTTTGCTACCTGGCTGCTACTAGAGGAACTGCAGCATCTTTTAAGCCCAATTGATAATTCTTTGCTTCATTTGCTTCTTTGCTTTGTAACTACCACCTAAAACCCTCACGCTACACACTGAGTCCATTAAAATTTCAACCTTTCTTTACCATTTTGGAATAATATAATAATTTATATCACTATATCAATATTAATAAATTCTCTTTGAGGAATAAATACAATGTATTCAAAATTATTACATAGTTTTAGATAATCTAACTTTCACACATCCTAGTCATATGTATGATAGAAAGTCATGGAAATCTCTCTTAGATAAATTTTAAAAAAGGAAGCAATGTATTTGAGATCAATTTGTTGCAGTCTCCTTTTATGGAAATACTTTGGTTTTAATGTACTGCTCTTTCCTACAAGATGCTTTAGCTGAAAACATTGCTTTAAATGGAAACACAAAGAAGTATTTATTCTAAGTTCAAAATTGCTATAATATGTGATATCACATTATTACCATGTTACATTGTAACACCATGCATGAGCAGATTCCCAAAAGAATGCTACTGTGAACAGCTTTTAAGATTCAGATTACACAGGAATAGTGAACATTCTGTTTATTCCTTTACAAATCAAGGCAAACATTCACAATATAATATTCACAACATAACATCTTATCACAGAATATCATAATATGGTGTTCATAACAGCTTAACATTAGAATGGCTACACAGTTTTTACTACAGTGGCTACAATACTTAGAACAAGGAATAAAAGAATAATCATCAGGTTTCCCTAAGGGGGAAACCCTCCTCACTTAATCATTCAATCAATCAGTTCACAATATATCAGTCTTCCACTCATGGGGCAACCATTAACTTAATCAGTCACTCATCTAGATTCCCAATTACTAAATATCATTAATCATTAGTACAGTCATTAGAAAACCACACAAACCCTCCACCCCTTGGTGTCCAGCAAACCTCAGTTTTATCTAAGGGGAGGCCTTTTCTTCATCTTGACTCTGGGTGGTCTCTCTGATTCCCTGGATCCCTTTCTATGGTCCCAGCTCCCTCCTGAATCCACAAAAAAGTCACCTGGATTCAGAAGCAGACAGCTACCAGGTTCTCATCCAGTCCTCAGAGGTAAACAGCTCCCAGGTTCTTGTCCAGTCCTCAGGGAAGTCCCTGGCACACACTGAAGTTCACACAGTCCAGCACATCTCAAATGCTTCACCACTTCCCTTGCCTAGAACTCAAGGATCAGCCAGGCCATGAACACACAAAATCTTATCCTGGTCATGTTCTTCAGTTCTCCAACAGTTCAGCTAGCCCTAGGACCCAGAAGGAATATTGCCCTTCTGAGTGGCCTTCACCAGATTCTGGTCTCAGGAAAACTCCATCTCTTTTCTCAGTCACCTTCCAGATGCTGGGAGAGAAACTCTCTCTGTCTCTGTCTTTGTCTCTGTCTCTGTCTCTGTCTCTCTCTGTCTCTCTGTGTCTCTCTCTCTGTCTCAAGAAAACTCCAACTCATTTCTGCAGTCCAGCAGCCCAGCTCCCAGGTGCTGAGACAATCCCACTTCTTCCAGTAGAAAAATTCAAATTCTGTCTCTTTGTCTCTGGAATTCTTGCTTATATACACACACTGGCCTCCTGTCTCAGCCAATCCCTTTCTTCCGTGTCAACAGGGGAGTTCATGCCCTCTCAACAGGGGACAGGACTCACACCTTCTGTACTTAGCCCTAAGTTATTAAGTGCTACTTTGCCCTAAGTTACTAAGTGCTAAGTATCTGCCAAATTGATTGCTATTACACACAGCAAAGAAAAAGTTGATATGTTTGTAAAAGATTAAAAACAAAATAAAAGACAATTATAACTTTCATATATTCCTTAGATTTTTAACTGGGGACTGAGGGTGGGAGCAGGGGATTATTTGCCAAAGTAATAGAAAGTTATTTTGATTTCTCAGAAGCAAATTCTATACAGCACACAAGGGCAACATTAATGTTTGGAAGGGGAAGTAGTTGAACAGCATTTTTTTGCTATTCATGCATAATAAACCAATCCTGAGGCTTCCCCATACTTTCCTGTCAATCTTTCTGCTCAGGAGAAAAGATCAACCCTGTCCTGCCACTCTCTCCTAAACTGATACCTCCTCATTCAATACTGTCTGCTTTACTCATTTCATGATGTCTGTACTTGTGTTAATTAAAATGTGCTCATTCCCAGTCATTGACTGTAACTGTATAATTTAAAGGTAGTTTTACTAGGGTCACAGACAGCTTACATAAACCTGGAGAAGCTATCTTGAGGTGTAGGAGATCATGTGTTTTACAGAATCAAAATAATGTTGTACATTTCTTTTAGGAATAATTTCAACTGATAGACTATATTCTATTTTGCAAGAAGGAATATATTGTTCTGCAGTCACCCATGATTAGCTTTACCTAAGAGTTTCTTCATTATAGAATATTGACTTACACCATTTGAAGTGGACAGATAAAACAATCCCCAAATTTTAAGCATGAATAGAAATATTTTGGGCGATTGGGATTTAGATGATTTTTACATCTGACACCATATTACAACCTATTTGCTTAAATCATGTAAGTTATAACTTCTTATTCTTATCAACCTAAGATGTTATTTTTGTAATTAACTCACAGTATACATTGTGAAAAAGTACTCAACAATCTCTGGGGTTTTGGCCATGAAATCAGCTTTCTGTGTGAGATCATTTATTGTAGTTTTGAGACAAGATTGTTTTTCTTTTTCTCTTTCATTTACATTTCTGGAGGGTGAGAGCAAAAGTGATTTCAAATGTACATAGGGTAAGATATAAAAATGTAGAAAAAAAGAACACAAACTATTTATTTATTTGGTTTAAAACGAATATTTGTAACTGCAAAGAAACGGAGAAATAAAAGTTGTCTAGGAGTGGAAAATTCTATTTTTAAATTATTTGAGATAGGGAAAATATAAAGAGGACAGGTAGTTTGCTTATTTGCATATTTGCTTACCTCTCATTTATCTATGTCTGTCTGTCTGTCTGTCTATCTAAAGCTGTGGAGAGGAAATCAAGGTGACTGTAAAGTGAACAAACTGAGTGGTAAGTAATAAACATTTTCTTTATTTTATTTTAACATAGCACAAAAAGGAATCAAGGAGAGTTTTTAGAGAAAAGTCCAGAAGTCAGAATTTGGGGAGAAATTTAGATGGAAATGTGGGATATTAAAAGAAATTGTGACAATGGGAAGAGCATAAGAATAATAAGATTCATTCAGGTTCGACAGTGTTCAAGTGTAGATTGATAGAATGTTGCTTAGCCAGGTAACATGACTAAGATTATTAATTAATTAAGCAGTCAGCCACCAGCTCCAAACAGAGAGTTGTGGTTGAGAAAGTCAAAGGAAGTGATAATTCCTTTGTTCTCTGAATCTAAAAAAGGGAGGTAGGAGTAGTATTAAAGAATGAATGAAAAGTACTATCACTAGGTTGCAAACTAATCTAGGGAATCTCCAAGTTTCTATTGGTTAGGTCATTTCTATAGGCCAATAATTAGCTTAAAGGAGATAGGCACTTAATGACTTGGAAAATTCCAATTTTAAAGGTTGAAAATTCAGACCCCAAAATTAACAAACCTACCAGAGAGGTATTAGAGAGTATGGAAATAGAATATAAAGTTGACAGATAGCTCTATAACCCCTGTGAATATTTTTATGGCTATTTCATGAATGTACCATACTAGGTAAATATTTAGATATTCTGTAGGGAACCACAGAAATAATATTCTATTATTTATACATCATTTCTTTCATATATTTTAATATTTTTTGCTTAATAAGCTAGGTACCAAGTGAAATATATATATAACAGCAAGCATTACCACCATTTTTCCTTTTGCTCTCTCTGCCTGGAATCCATGTGATCTTTGCTCTTCCTTAGAAAAGTCATTTTACTTAAAAAAAAGTGATTGTTTTTTTCACTTCCCCTACCCCCCCCTCACTTTTCCACCCCTCAAATAGCTCTACTCTCTCCAACAACATTACAAGTGCAAGAAAAGTCTCCTAGAATTATAAGTCTAGATTTTGTGGCAGTATTGTGGGCAGAGAAACAAATGACCCCTCTTAGTTCTTTAGGTCCCAGTAGACACTCAGAACACAGTCACACTGGGGCCTATTAGCAGAAAAACACAAAGTCTCTATTTGGAATATCTACTAGGTGTCTCTTGGCTGAGATGCTGAAGGGCAATAAAGGCATTTATTTGCTGCTGTTGAAGCATCATTTCTGGTGCTATTATAGATGCCATTTCAGTTTATACATTTTTTCCACTATGAATCTCCTTTGGCCCTGCCCCCAGCAAGGTTTCTCAGAGATCTTCCTACTAGGGTAGAAAACCCATATATGTAATGCATATGTTCCAAGGTCAAGATGCCTTGGGCACAGTAACAATAAGACCAAAATATGATTTATGGCAATAACTTACAAACTTTACTGTTTCCATAAACAAATATCTTTTATTAAAAAAAATGTCCCTTACTTCTTATGAACCAATCTACTAAAGTTTCCTTAACTTGTGTTTCATTTAAATTAGTGGGAAAAATGTTTCAATTTTATAACACAATTAATATGATAGGAATAATATAACATGTGAATATTAATTGCAACATTCTTATCATGAGTCATATTGTATAGAAAATAATGTTCACAATAATAGTACAAAATTATAGGTGGATTTTTTTTCAAGCAAACTTTCTCAACATGGTATAAGGTGTCATTGAATATATTCTTAGAGTTCTTTTTCAAACACTAAACTTATCTCCTATTATTATTTACTCTCCAGACACTGGTTTCCATTCAAAGACCTATAGCTTTTGTGTGTGAAACACTATGCAATCATTAGTTAAAATCTGAAGATATCAAAATGTGGATGAATACTATATTATTGTGTGGAAAGGAATATTCTGGGGGGCCAAGGTAAAATGACTGTTTGGAGTCAACTATGGCTTTAGTTTTATTAATGCTAACTACTGCTTCTTAAAGCTTTTCATACTTAATTATTTGAGAGAAGATAGATTTAAAATATTTTACTCAGATAAGATGGTTGTGCCGTAATATTAGAGTATTTACAAGGTTCTTAAATTTATGCTCTATGAAGACTGGGTGAAGTAATTGGGGATGAAAACAATTCCAACGGCTGATGAAAAATGCTAACAGGTTTCCAAAGTTGATACCACCTCCTCTGGAAGGATCCATGAAGGTGGTAGTAACCTCTAAGTGTCTCAAATTAAAAAAAAAAACCAAACAAAAAAATGTTAAAGGGTTAAGGAAAGTATATTTCCAGGGAGGCATTGAGTAATTTATTTTCTTTTTCTGTTTTGGAAAAAGGGGAAGTATGACAAATAAGTTTGGGAACCTCTGCAGGGAGAACTGATGAACTAAATGCAGACTGGAGCATAATTTTTTTTTTTACTTTCCTTTTTTTTTTTTCAAGGTGTATATGTGTTTTCTTTTCCAACATGGCTAATATGGAAATATGTTTTGCATGACTTCAGAGGCTTAGTTGATATCATAGTGCTTGCCTTATGAAGGGTAGGATGAGGTGGAAGGGAGAAACATTAGAATTTAAAATATAAAAATAAATAAGTAAAAATATTGTGGAAAAAGATGACAGATTTTTCTCTTGCTTCTTTTATTTTAGATAATTTACCCTATTCTATCCTTCCCTATCTCTTGTCATTATATTCATCTCTCACCTCTTAATTTTATTTTTTAGATATCGTCCCTTTATATTAAAATCATTCTGGGACCTCTGTCTATGTATACATGTATACATATATACATATATACACACATTCACATATGTACTTATACACACGTATACCCTCCTTTATAAACATATATGTGTTTGTATACATATATATATACATATATACACATACACACACACACACACATATATATATATTTGCATATGTAACTCCATGCACCAGCAGATTCCCAAAAGAATGCTACTGTGAACAGCTTTTAAGATTCAGATTACACAGCATAGTGAACACTGTTTATTCCATTACAGATCAAGGGAAACATACACAATATAATATTCATAGCATTACATCTTATCACAGAAAATCACAATATGGTGTTTATAACAGCTTAACATTAGAATGGTCACATACGTTTCATCAAAGTGTTCACAGTATTTAGAACAAAGAACAAAAGAATAATCAACTGATATCCCTAAGGAGGAAACCATCCTCACTTAATCAATCAATCAATTCACAATATATCAATCTTCCATTCAGGGCGCAACCATTAACTTAATCAGTCACTAATCTTGATTCCCAATTACTAAATATCATTAGCCACTAATACGGTCATTAGAAAAACCTCACAAACCCTCCACCTCTTGATGTCCAGCAAAACTTAGTTTCCTCCAAGGGGAGGCCTTTTCTTCATCTTGACTCTGGGTGGTCTCTCTGATTCC
>JAQQSW010002763.1:0-14863 GCA_028646575.1 Pseudocheirus occidentalis
CCCCTCTCTTCCTATCAAGGTTTATTCCTATCTCGTAAATAGACACTGCAAAAATGATGCTCTGTTAGCACAGAAGAGATTTGAAGGGCTTATGGGCCTTGAGAACCTGGTGAGATAAGCTAGAAGCTGAAACCACAAACATCTGCTCTCCATTCAAGTCAAATGTCATGTCTCCCTTTCTCCCATTTTTTCCTTTTACCCCTAGAATCCCCAGAGGTCAGAATCCTCTGCTCAACAAATTAGAAAGATTTTTTTTTCTTTTGAAGCTGGGGGCCCTTTGGGGTTTTCATTTCTATTGCAAAACTCTTTTGAAATACTTTTATCTGCTTTTCCTCTAAGATAAAGGACTAAAGGAAGCCTATTCCCCACTGGATCTTCTTTAATTATTTCTCTAAACAGAAAAAAAGGCTATGTCATCAAAAGCATGAAACGCACCTAAAAAAATATTCTTAAATAAAGACCAATGGAATCAAGGTGTGACATCTCCAAAAAGAGCCAAGTCACAGAAGAGTCAGTCGTGCTGGGGGCCAAGTTAAATAACTCATAATTTTGGATCCCAGAGTCCCTCTGGAGCCTTTGATTGTGGGCTTATGGAAGGCCTGGACAAGCAAGAGGGCCCCAGTTGTGTCTTGTTTAACTTGGCCCTTTCTATGGCTAACCCTTTTGCATTTTGGCTCTCCCTGAACATCTCACACCTTTCCACAAATGACCTTTTCACTCTGTGCTTGGCTTTTCTGTAGTAGGTTAAGTGTCTGCTCCCATTCACGTCACTGGGCTCCTGGCCTGAAGAGGATGCTGTGGATGGTGCTCTCCCTGTGTGCTAGGGAGACTGAAGGCACAGCTGCTCATTCTCACTGTACCGGGAATATGTGAAAAAGCATCTTGGCAGTTTTGCCAGGCATATTGACGTGGTTCTGCTGGTGGGTATTTTTGACCTGTCAGTGTTTTTGTTTAAACTGAGCCTCCTGTTTTCTGAGACATTAATAGCCAATAGACTGATAAATAAAGTGTTCATTAATATGTAATGAGTATCACAAACCACTCTTAAAGTTAATAGTGAGGCAGCTTTGCCGATTAATAAGTTTTATGGAAGGGAAACTTTGAAATAATATTCGTTGCACTTCTACACAATCAGATGTATAAAGAAGAGCAGGAAATGGGGGAGGGAGGGAAATACCAGCATAACCAGGCATGAACAAGGAGATCTGGTTCTGGGAAAGAAGAAGCAAAAGCTCTTCTATTAGATGCCAGGGTCCCTGCAGGGGAACCCAAGGTTCTCTTGAGAGGAGAATGAAGACGACAGCTGATGTATGGACAGAATGGTGAGAGGTCCTAGATTTTGAGTGGGAAGGAAGCTCAGAGGAGAGCTATCAAGTCCAATACCTTCATTTTGCAAATGTGGTTCGATCTGAATTCAGATCTTCCTTATTCCAGACCCAGTGTTTCCACTGCTTGATTACTTCTAGAAATCCCAGAGCTATAATTAACATATTCCCCCATACCCTCAAACTTTCCAAATCTACCTCTTTGAGATAACGGAAATCAGGCTCTCTTCTCATTTTCTAATAACCCTGAAAACCTTTATCCAAATAGAAATCCCTCCTTCAACTTCCCAAATTCGCCAGAGTAGGAGAAAAGATTTGCAAACTGTGTTCTTTCTGCAAATTTCTAACAATTTTTCTACCACCTTTTCTCCCTCAAGAATCAATTCTTTCATTGTCTCTAAATCCTTGTTACCATTATTTACCAAATTCCACATTATTCCCCCTCATTTCCAATTGTTGTGGTGCCTAACCCTGCCTTCTCCAACTCATTCCCTGGCATTATTCTTGGAATCTTCAGTGTTAAAGATGGCAATCCCTTTGACACCTTGATTCTATAAATCCTCAATTCCCATAACCTCTTTCTCTATCCTATTGAGGCTACATATCCAAATGGGCATTATTTATTATCTCTCTGAATGATACTGCCTCCAAGAAAATAGAATTTAATTGTACTCTCCCTCCACAACCTCCTATACTTCAATTATAGGTCATTCTCTCATACACATGAAACCAATTAATTGCCTTTATCACAACCTTCAATGACTTGTCCTATTCTTATTCTCCCATATCCCTACTCTGGTATTATTTGCCTCCATAGTAAAGACTAACACTGTGATTTACAATTTTTATGATTCACCAGCTACTTCTCTAGAATCCCTTCTACTCTTTCAGTCATTCTCAATCTACAGATCTTATCTTTGAGTAATACCTTCTGATTTCTGTTTTATTTTTAAATTATGAACTTGAGAAACATTTTAAATGAATATCTCAATATATAAAACATTCAATATGCAAAAATTATATATTTCAATATATCATATACAAAAAATAGAGAAAAGAGAGTTGTATATGAAACTATGGACTTATATTACATGCATTTTTGGTTTTGTAGCTATTAAAATTCATATGATAGTAATAGTTACCCTGCTTCTCTGCATCCACTTCTGAACTTCTTTCTGCTTTCTTCTCTGTATTTTTAAATGTTTCATTGATATTTATCTCTTTATTTACTGTTTTTAATGCATTACCATAACTTCTCACCAACCCCTCTCCCCTCCCCATACACTATCTTCCTAAATAGAAATCCTACCTGGGCAAGTTCACAACTTCTCTGAGTTTCAGTTTTCCCTTCTCTTTTTTTTAACTTTATGTTCAATTTATGAAATAAAATAAGGATTTTTTTCAAATGAAGGCTAGACAAGATGATTCCTAAGGTCTATTTGGACCCTGACTTTGCCATTTGATACCTATGTGAGTTTGGACAAGTAATTCAACTTTTCTGTGCTTTTGTTTCCTCATCTATAAGATAAGGGGATTGGAATAAATGACCTCTAACCTCCCTTCTACTTCTAGGTCTATGATTCTAAGACATTTTGACCATTTTTGCTTTGGATCAACCAACCCTATTCTATAAAGAAGCATGGTGGAAGATGTTTATAGGATATTCAGCCTAGAAAATTTATGTGTCCTAAAGGTTTAAAGCTAAAGACTGCATCATCATTGGGACATCTTATTTGAGTCTTCCCTGTCTCTTCTCAGAATGGAATAAGAAGATCCTGGAATTGGAGTCCCAGTTATATGAGGTCATTCAATTAGGATCAGAGGCTCATTTGAGACTTTTTTACAGCTGAGGCTTCTTCTTCTTTGGGAGAATGGGTAGTTTTAACAGCAATAGGCCCAAGTCTCAGTTAATAGTATGTAGTTATTCAAAACTCGAATTTAGCCTAAAAAAAGATTAGAAATGTTAGGGGGATGGGACAAAGAAGAAGGAGGAGAGTTGAGCCAAGAAGGTTTCCATTAGTACCTTCACATGCTCAGAATCTTAAATGGAAAATCACATGAGATGTCAAGGCTTTTCTCATGGCACGACAATATTTCTTCTTCTGGCTGACAGTAGAAGGTGTTGCAAGCAGAAACCTGTGCAAATAGCAAGCTAAGCAATGTTAGAGATCACAGTGCTGAGCAGATGAACACAAAACACTTAGAGCTGAATTGGAGGAAAAGAAAAGGTCAAAGAAGAGCTAAATCAATTATCAACCACCTTTAGTACATTCTCGCTGATACCCTTAGAGAATCTCTGAGTCTCAATAATACTCAGGATACCCTTACAAGGTATCTATGGGGATTGGCCTGATTAATTTCATCCTTACTGATAGAAATACTGACTTTTATTAGAATGAGGCAACCTGCCTAAGGTTGCACAATTAGTCTGCAAAGAAGTTGAGACTAGAACACAGCTGGTGTGAGTCCTAAATCTGTAGCACTTACAATGTGCTAGGCACTGTGCTAAACACTACAATTTGTATTTCATTTGATCATTACAATAACCCTTCAAATGGGGAAACTGAGGCAAACAGGGGTGACATGACTTGCCCAGGCTAACACAGTTAGTAAGTGTCTGAGCCAGATCTGAACTCAGGTTTTCCTGACTCCAGGACCAACATTTTATCTACTATCCACCTAGACATGCCAGTATTAGGAATAAAAATAGAAGAACTCAGAAAGCAGGGCATGATCAACCATTTTCTTTTCTGGAGGTGGGTATAAAGAGCTTGAAAAGGGATTAAGAGTGAAATGGAATTATTTCCTACACTTCTGGAATTCTGGAATCCAGGGCCCGTCTCCCAAGGTAGATGAAGAGGAGAGGGAAGGACACAGGTAATTTTTTTGCTGTTTTATTGGTCCCTTTTGCATTATATCACATTTATGTCTAAAATATGCCCCCTCTACTCAATTGCTTAGGAAGCTTTCCCTTGTAACAAAAACTTAGGTATTCAATTCCTACTGGTTTAACAAAATTGACTTATTTATCAGCTGTGACTGAGAGAGATCACAAAATTCCACATCTGTTGTTACACACACACACACACACACACACACACACTTCTTCAATGAAAAAAAGGTGATTTTTTTTCATCTTTTCTGAGGCCAGTTAGACAAGATGACCTAAGATTACTTATTTAAATTGTACAACGTTTAGGGATTTTTGCTGTTGTTTTCATTCACATCATTTTAGTCACGTATATTGTTTTCATGGGCAGGTAAGTGGCACAATGGAGTGGATAGATTGCTGGGCCTGGAGTCAGGAAGACTTGAGTTCAAATCCAAATATTTAACCCTGGGCAAGTCATTTAACATTATTCACTTCAGTTTCCTCATCTGTAAAATTGGCTGGAGAAGAAAATGGTAAAGCACTCCAGTATTTTTAACCAAGAAAACCCCAAAAATGGTCACAAAGAGTTTGATATGACTGAAAAGCAACTAACCAGCAAAATTGTGTTTTTCTGGGATTTGTTCTTCTGCTTGAAATGTAAGTGGGAAGACATACGGTCGCAGAGGGAATCCATTCCTGTGTATTCCCCCTTTTGTTTCCCCATATTGCTATTATTCACCATTTCTTACAGTGCCATCCCATTTCATAACATTTGCATACCACATCTTGTTTAGCCATTGTCCTATCTACACATCCATCTTTGCTCCCAGTTCTTTGCTACCTCTAAATGTGCTGAATACTTAATGTATGTGGGCCCTTTCCTTCAGCCTTTAACATCTTTGGGATCTATGTCTAGTTGTGGAATCTCCAGACCAAAGGGCAGAAATATTTTAGCCACATTTTTTGCATAAATTCAAATTGTTCCCCAAAAGTGTTGGGCAAGTCCACAACTCTACCAATAGCAAATGACTGAAAGTTCTGACTACTTGTGGTCCAGTTTTCTTTTGACTCCCCCTGTCTAGTCATTTAGAATTATGAAAGAGGAATCAAATGTCAATTGGCATTCTCTACCTCAAAAAAGGGCTGCAGTGAAGTTAAAAACCAGAAAGCATGAGCAGGAAACATCTAAGAGGGAAACAGCATTAGGCTGGGTCATAAAAGATGAGTGTTATATGCAGTAAAATGAGGTAAGGAGGAAAACATGATGAATGTTTTCTCAGTTTAACCCAGCAGGTTCTCTTTTACCATACAGTGTGACAGTGGGAACCTGGTTAGAGTATAGGGCTACTGTGGTAGGATCCTACTCAGGAAATGTGAAGAGGAAAGTCTTCTGTTCAGAGTCAAATCTGAAGGCAGGACTAATGCATGTCACCCTCCTCCACCCTCTCCAACACCTTATGAATTTAAAGATGTGGATTCATCCAGATTTCTGCAAAATCCAAAAGAAGCAATATTACTAAAAATAGAAAGGATAGATTTTTCTAACTTCAAAAAAAGTTTTCACAATAAGGGTCTTTTTTTACCATAGAAGCAAATTATGCAAGAGAATAGAGCTCTCAAAGAAGATATAACTACAGGAAATAGGTCTATTTCTTTCCTATAACACACCATGTTCATTGCTAAATGTTGTCATGTTCCTCCCACCTGGAAAGCCCTCCTGTTCCCACTTTGCCATTCTAAATCCTATGATTCCTTTAAGGGCCACCTGAAAGACCACCTCCTTCAGAAGGTCTTCTCTAATAACCTAGTTTTCATTGTTTTGGGGGGGCTATTAAATCTACCCCATTGGCCCATATGAGCAGAACCAGAAGCAGTGGGTAGAAGTTGCCAATAAGCATTTTAGACTCAATGTCAAGAAAATCTTCCCAATAATTCAAGTTGTACAGAAGTGGAATCAGCTGCCTCTGAACATGCTGAGTTTCCTCTCCTTAGAAGTCTTCAAACTAAAGCTGGATAACCATTTATCAGTTACACTAAAGTGAGGGTTCCTTTCATGTATCCATTGAAGTGGATGGCATTTCAAGTCCATATCAACTCTCAAATTTTGTGATTTTGAGCTGCTACTCTATTGAGCAATCAACTATGTGCTGTCTTGTTCATTGACTTTCTTTTCTGTTGTCTCCTCAAAAATGATATCACATATTTATTAATGTCAGGCACGATGGTAGGTGCTAGGAATAGAAAGAGAAAAATAAAGCAACCTGTTGTCTAGAAGCTTCCATTCTACTAGGAGAAACCTCCCAGTATCATTGCACAGTTGGCTAAAGGACCTGCTAGTAGGCTTGACCAAGCAGGAAAATTAAATTTTCATCTCTAAGCAAATGATCTTTGGACGTATTTGATCCATTCTTGTTCTTTGTCTCATATTCCTTCGCTGGATAAGAATGTACAGAATGTACATATTTGGGTAAATTCAAAGTAATTCGAGGAGAAAAAAGAGCTTCACAAAGGAAGTGGCATCTAAGATGAGCCTTAAAGGAAGCTGTGAATTTTAAGTCACAGATGTGAGGTGGGAGTTGCAAAAAACAAACAAAAAAAAACTTTATAAGACATGAAAAAAAAATCCTTGGCCATATAATCCACGTAAAGAAGTTGACTAATAGGGGCCCACCACAGTCTTTACTGTATTACACATAATTGATTCAAAAAAAGCTTCCCACAAAGGTTATGTGTCATTTCTTGTCAACATATAATTAATTCCATTTGGATCCATTCCATTTGAATTCTACAACGGTCTTCTCTGATATTTTTCCTGAGCACATAGAAGTGCACTAGAGAAAATAAAGATGAGAAGGCAGTGGGACAATACCAAGCAGAAGATACTTGCCTCCACTTTTGTGATCTTATTTTCTTTGTTTCTCCTCCTTCCTTCTAACTTCTCCTTTCTGGATTTCCTTTGCTGGATCATCGTTCATTTCTTGATCCCTAACTATTGGTGTCCTTCAAAGTCATCTCTCTAGTTTTCTTCTCTTCTCCCTCTGCACATTCTCTCTTGGTGATCTCATGAACTTCCATGAATCTGATAAAATAGCTGAACTTGGAATCACAGGACCTGAGTTCAAACCCTGACTCCTCCTCTTATCTGAATAACCTTGGGCAAATCATTTAATCTCTCTCCTCCTCCTTGTCTTTGTTTGTAAAATTAAGTGTTACACAGCCACCAAAAATCTGCAAGAGGGAATGAAATAATGTATTCCAAAGAATAAAGAAGCTCAAGATGCGACCCAAAGTGACACTCTGCAAACCTGAGCCTAATAGTCGATGAGAAAAGATGGATAGTAAATAAAGAGAGGTGTTTGATGGATCATACAATGAAAGCAAATTTTTTTTTGCTTTTCCAACACCCCAGACAGTAGAAATAAAAGAAATGTTTGTTTGTTTGTTTGTTTGTTTGTTTTTAAAATGGCAGTTAAGTGGTATAGTGGGTAGAGTCCTGGGCTTGGAGTGAGGAAGAGTCATTTTTTTTAGTTCAAATCTGGCCTCAGACACTTTTACTAGCTGAGTGACCCTGGGCAAGTCACTTAACTCCATTTGTTTCAGTTTCCTCATCTGTAAAATGAACTGGAGAAGAAAATGACAAACCACTCCGGCATCTTTGCCCAGGAAAACTCCAAATGGGGTCATGAAGAGTCAGACCTGACTACTAATCAACAACAGAAATAAATAAGCAGAAGTAATCATATATGTGTGTGTGTGTATGTGTGTATGTGTGCATATGTGTATGTATATATATATATACATACATATACATATGCATAAAGTTATTTATTACCCCAGAAAAAAGCAAAAGAATAAAAAATAAAGAAATCATAGTATTAACAGCAATAAAAACAAAACAACAGAAAGACCATGAAGAGCTTTCTTTCTGAAAGTACACAAGGAGATAAGGGGGAAAGCAGAAATCCAACAGAAGTGATAGAGAAATATTCCTGATACATCATGAACTAAACCTCATGATATTCCACCTACACTTGAGTTAAAGTATTCTTTTCTCTTTTTTTGTAGGACTGAACTGCACATTGGAAGGTTATATATTGGAAGGTGAGAAAGGAAAAGAAGATAGAGAGAGGAATATATGATGTGCCCTAATCAAGTCAAAAGTTAACAATGAAGGGAAAATAATTCATGGAGTCTCCCAAAATGGACAGGCAAATAAGTGAGAAGATAAATGGAAGAAATGAAATGGAGGTAGAAGGAATCTCATTTCAGTGGTGAGAGAGGGACCCACTGAAGAACCCTTCCATGAGAGAAGATAAATATTCTATAAAGGGTATGGAGGTATTACAAAGGGTAAAATCATTAGGGATTTGATGCTTAGAGAAATCATTTCTCCTGCCCTAGAGGAAGGGGAATCAGAGCTCTTATAGACAACAGACACCCAGAAGTGTGGGAAGGCATGACTCCAAAGAGGAGGTTTCATGTCAAATGGGGGGAAATGATTGTGGGAGAGAGAAAGAGAGCTGAACATCGAGGACATTTCCTACCATTGTGTAATAATTTTGTCCCTTCTTTTACTTGAGGAATAAAAAACTAGATAAATTGAGTCAGCTAAAAATTAGTTGGGAGGCAAGAGCTATAAGGCAATTACATAGAAACTGTTAAGAAGAGGGAATTCAAAACAGGTTATCTTAGAAGTTTCAATTTTGTGAGGAAGACAGAAACCGAAGAAGGAATAAAAAAGCACAAGGGACATGAATCAAAAACTAAAAACCTAGAATACACAGAAAGGGAAGAGAAACAATGGAGAGAATGAAAGCAAGAAATTCACTATAGAAAATGAAATTTAAAAACTAACTCACAAACCAAACTGAAAGGGAAGAAAGGAAAAGAGGACTTTAAGTGAGATAAAAAGGAGAGAAAGAATTAGAGAAATAAAGAAAATAAAAGAATAAATAAGAATCTATAAACTAAATAAAACTGTGAAATTAGAGGAAACAGTTGGGAGAAGAATTAAGGGTGAGGTGAAGAGAGCCTATGGGGACTAGATTACCTTAAAAAAAACTTAAATTAAAATAATCAAAGAGATAAAGCACTGTCTTTACCAAAGAAGAGAACCCCCCCACACACACACACACAAAATAAAATCCTAATTCAGAAAAAAATGGAGTCAACTGGAGGAAAATATAAATGTAAACTTAAATGTGAATAGATTAAACAATCCAATAAAAAAAGAAAGTGATAGATTGGATAAGAAAAGAAAACCCAAAATCTGTTGTTTACAAGGAACACAACTTTTAAAAAAGATGATATACGCAAAATAATAAATGAAGGACTTAAGCTAGAGTCACTATGCCTCAGATGAATACAAAAAAAGTAAGTTGTAATCACATCATCAAACAGAGCAAAAAAATAATTCATAGCACCAAAACAAGGAAATTACATTATGCTAAAATGAATAATGGACAGCAAGCTACTATCATATTAAATCTACATGCTCCCAATGCCTTAGCAACTAAATTAATAGATGAAACAATAATTAAGTTACAAGAAACATATGTTGTAATGTTATACTGTCAATAGATTTTTGTGTTCTATATACACATTTTTGTGTTCCTTTCTCTATTTTGGACAAATCAAATGGAAAGAAAAACAAAAATGGAAAATAGAGGATTGAACAACTTACTGGTTCTTTGAATATGCTAATAAAAATTAATAAATTTTAACCAACTTTATTTAAAAGAAGAGAGAACAAAATCAATTTTTAAAAAAACCAAGGAAATGGGGTAAAATTACAACAAAAGCAAAAGAAAAAAAAGAATTATCAGACTCTACTATGCACAATTATATACTATTGAAACCAAGAAAACAAAATAAATAGAATTTCTTCAAAAATATAAAATACCCAAACTAACAGAACACAAATAGTTGTCGTATATAATCCAGTCTCAAAAAAAAAAAAAGAAATTGAACTGGCTGAACTGAAATTGAATTACCAAAGGGGGAAAAACTGGACCTAATGAATCTGCAGGAAATTTCTATTGAACTTTTAAAGGACAATTAGTGCCAATACTATACAAATTATTCTCAAAAAGTGAAGGAAAAAAGCACTCTACCAAATTACATTTATGAGACAAATGGAGTCTTAAAACCTAAACAAGGGAAGGATAAAGTATAAAAGAACTATAGACCAATATGATTAATGAATATAAATTCAAACAATTTGAATAAAAACTTATCAGACTATAGCAATTCACTCTTATAAAGAGGAGATAAGAATTACCTCTATTTGTTGATGTGACAGTTTTAGAGAATCACCAAAAATACTAATTCAGAAAATTAGTAACTTCAGTAGTCACAAGTTACTAATTATACCTTTCAAATAGAACAATTTTGTATTCTAAGAAATGGCAAGATCAATACAGAGAGGTATGGAAAAATCTAAAGCTATGTAAGCAGGGGCAAGTAAACAACATATACAATATCTACAACAATGTTAACAGAAAGAAAAACTATTCTTCCCAAATTAAAAGTGAATATTGCAAAATTAATAAAGGATAAGTTTGGCTTGAAAGTACAGATAAGAGAAATAGAGGTGCCCCCCACCACAGTGGCAAATATTTAACAGTCAGCTCTCTGGGGAGAGAGTGGGGGATGTATGAACAACATACTAAAGTTTAATTTGCATTATTAACATTTTCTCCATCACTTTGTTAAGTCTAGAAAATCAGAAAAAACATTCAATCAAGCCTTAATTTGTAGTATTTGCCAACTTTTAAGGTGTAAAAGTTTACACTGAAACAGCCCATACAAGATGAATTTAGCATGCTCCTGTCCCTACTCCATCACTTTGCTGAAATAGGAAGTTCATGAGTGTGGTATATTGCAATTTCTTTTGCACTTTTTCAATATATTGATGAGCTTTGTTTGTATTTTTCCTCTTCTTTTTAAAAATATTTTATTTATTATATGAATTGGCCCCCTGAAAACAGGAGGGATACTGAAGAAAAATTTTGTGATGTAAAAAAAAGACATCAATAAAAATTTACAAAAAAGAGGACCAATAAATAAATATGAGACTCTTCCCCCAAGAAAGGGGAGCTAGGAAACAAAGGAAACTAGGAAACAAAAATATCTACTTTTTCTCTAAATAGCGATGAAATTGATTTGCAGATACCACAAAGGCAAGAGGGAAGCTAACATTGTGATTCTAAAAGATCTTGAACAAAATGGTTAGAACATTGGATAAACCTAATGACACAGATTTTAATAAAGCTATCTGTGAAGTTGTATACCTGGTTTGAACACATCAGCTACAAATATTCAATAAAGTGAGGGCAGGGTACCATCAATAGACAAATACATACATATATACATGCATAGATGCATACATATATGGTGCTTCTTGTTTTGGATCAGGGCACAAGTGGAACTGGGGAAGATTGCATTAACTCCCATATTTCCATGACACCAACCAGGGTTATTGTGAGCAAAGAAGCTGTAGAGAACAGTGAGTTAATTTTATCTCCAGGCAGAATGATTTGAGACCCAGCTGTAGACCACTTGACCAATATAGAATATAAAAACAGTTTTATGACGTTAGTAGAAGAGCTGCTGAGATTCCTCCTTGTTGACTGGTTTTTAAAAGTCATTTGTCGGCAGCTTTTACCTACTTTTGCTTTTCTGGAGTGCTTTTTATCCCCTTGTAGAATACCTTTGACCTAGAAAGTGTTGGATGTTTCCTGGAGGTAATTGTCTATCTGAGTCCTCAGGCTCTGAGTGATCCATTACACCAGAAATGGAACCATAATTGGGACATCCTTGCAGGCAGAGACTTTTGCTTTTTTCTGTATTTTATTTTATTTTTATCTTTGTATCCTTAATGCTTTCACTTTTTACTTTTATATATTTTATTTTTTCCCAATTTCATATTAAAACATTTTTAAACATTTGTTTAGTTTTTTTAAAGTTATGAC
The DNA here is from genome assembly GCA_028646575.1 of Pseudocheirus occidentalis. NCBI lineage: Eukaryota > Metazoa > Chordata > Mammalia > Diprotodontia > Pseudocheiridae > Pseudocheirus > Pseudocheirus occidentalis. The sequence goes on from JAQQSW010002763.1 coordinate 12,171, forward strand.
TTTCAAACTCTATTTCTCTCTCTCCCTTCACTCCACCCTCCCTGAGAGGTAAGCAATTTGATATAGGTTAAACACATGCAATCGTGTAAAATATTTCCATATTAGCCATTTTGTACAAAAGGACGCAAATAAAAAGAACAGTTATTATTTAATACTTCTACTTTTGTTTCCGAATCCTCAGTGCTTGGTATATAAATGTTTGTTGATTTAGTATTCTCTTTACCTGAAAAATGTTGGGGTCTTAGTAGGTTACAGGCTTAATATGAATCAGCAGTGTGATGTGGCAGTCACAAAAGCTAATCAATTTGGGGCTGCATTAAGAGAGATATAGCAAGTCTGTCCTCCACATGCAGCATAGGGGCATTGAGGAATGTTATTTCAAGAGTGGAAGAAGAAGCGTCCCTAGGCTCTTCTCCTTCCTACTCTTTTTTAAAGGAGATTTTAATTCCTAACAGGAGTGGAAGCAGGAGTTTGAGGCCAGAAGCCACCACTTGGATCTCCTCAGAGAAAGGGCTACTGGGCAAGAATTATATTTGTCTGGTCCCTGGAATATTATTAGTCTAAAAGATGTGGGTTTTAGGTTCAAGCTAAACTTTTGATAGCTCTTCATTAATGGGGAAAGAAGGATCCCAAGTCCTATATCCAAGCTTTAACTTCTTCCTCCCAAATACTAGTTTCACATAGCAAAGAAACCCATTTATTCAAGTCAACAGCAAAACAGAAATCCAAAAAATTATACACAGAAGAATATATATACATATGTGTATATATGTATGTATCTATATTCATATGTATATGTGTTTCTACATATGTGTATACATATGTGAATATGTGTATATAGGGAAAGGTCTCTGAAGTCTCTAGTGTAGCAAGCTGAAAAAAAGGGCACAAATCAAGTTTTACATATTAACTTCTTCCCAGAGTTGTTGGGGTTTTTTCTGTCATTAATCTGAAATGGTGTTGGCATTTTCCAACTTCTTTCTTGAAGCTAGAATTCAAAAGATCCCAAAGCAACTCAAGAAATCAGAGAAACTTGATAGCACAAGATCTCTCTTTTCTCTTGCTCTTGTCAACTACACCCAACCATTATGCAAGTGTAGGACATTCATCTCCACCAATGAGGAGAGAGTCCCATGTCAATGAGCTGTGGAGCTCTGATTACAGAGGCCTTACTTCTATGAAGAGATGATAGTTCCTCTATCTTCTGCACTGGTAATACAATATTTAGAGTGTCATGTTCAATTCTGTGCGTCTCAGGTTAAAAAGGATATTGATTAGTTGGAAAATACCCAGGGAAGCGTAACCATGATGGTGAAAAAGGCCCTGAGTTCATTCATGACATATAAAGTTGCCATATAAAGTTCAAGTGTAGGAACAATGTATATTTAGAAGAAGAAAGGTTCATGGGAAATAACTATATTTGGGTATTGGAAGGACTGTCATGTGGAATGAAGACTGGACTTGTTCCAATTAGCTTCAGAGGTGAGAACAAGGAATAAAAGGTGAAAATTATAGAGGAAATTCAGGTTCAATGTGAAGAAAAGCATCCTAATAAATAGAGCTATTCAAAAGTAGAATGATCTGCCTGGAGAAGTAGAGGGCTCTCATTCACTGAGCATTTTCTTTTTTTCTTTAAATAATATTTTATTTTTCCCAATTACATGTAAACATAACTTTTTTTTTCTTTTTGGAGGGTAATTGGGGTTAAGTGACTTGCCCAAGGTCACAAAGCTATTTTTTTGTGTGTGTTAAGTGTCTGAGGCCGGATTGGAACTCACATACTCCTGACTCCAGGGACGGTACTCTGTTCACTGCACTAGCCACCTAGCCACCCCAAGCATAATTTTTAACATTTATTTTCTTAATTATAAGTTCCAAATTTTCTCACTCCCTCTCCCTCCCCTAGATATTAAGCAACTTGGTATAGGTTATACATGTGCAATCATGCAAAACACATTTCCATATTGGTTATATTGTGAAAGAAGACATAAACTCAAAAGGGAAAAAGATAAAGTGAAAAATGGTAAGCTTTGACCTGCACTCAGACCCCATTGGTTCTTTCTCTGGAGGTGGATAGCATTTTTCATCCTAAGTCTTGGATCATTCTATCACTAAGAATAGCTAAGTCATTCACAATTGATCGTTGTACAATATTCAGTTCTGTGTACAATGTTTTCCTGGCTCTGTTTACTTCACTTTGTATCATAAGTTCATGTAAATCCAGGTTTTTTTGTTTGTTTTTATATCAGCCTGTTTGTCATTTCTTTCTTTTTTTTTTTTTGCTTTTTGGAGAGCAATTGGGGTTAAGTGACTTCCCCAAAGTCACACGGCTAATTTTTGTGTTAAGTGTCTGTGGCTGGATATGAATTCAGGTCCTCCTGACTCCAGGGCTGGTGCTCTGTTTACTGCACCACCTAGCCGCCACCATGTTTGTCATTTCTTACAGCATAATAATATTCTATTACATCCATATACCACAACTTGTTCAGTCATTCCCCAATTGATAGGAATACCCTCAATTTCCAATTCTTTGCCACCACAAAAAAAGTTTTTATAAATGTTTTTGTACAAGTAGGTCTTTTTCCCCTGTTTTTAAATCTCTTTGGAATATTTACCTAATAGTGATTTTGCTGTATCAATAGGTGTGCATTCACTGGGGATTTTCAAGAAAAAAATGAATAATAATGATGCTT